>VMDO01014242.1:27528-55333 GCA_007922755.1 Pedetes capensis | reverse complement strand
TGTCCTGTGTGTTACTGGAAGTTTTATCCATGTTTCAAAACCACTGCATCCTGAGATGTAGCTCGTGGGTAGAGCACTTGCCGAGCCCATGCAAGGCCTTGGCTTCCACCTCCAGCACCAGAAAGAAAGAAGAAATCACTGCAACCCCTTGTGCTTCCATCTTCCACCCCCAAATGCTCTCAATACCTGGCCAGCTTCCGTTATGCACTAAAACTAAAAGACCCTGCATGCTGCACCATGCACAAGAGATCACTAACAAAGAGACAAGAAAGGGTTTGCACAGCCTTTGTAAAAAATAAAAATAAATTGTAAAATCTGTGCTGTTCTAAACACACACACCGGTCAAACGCTCTAAGCAATGAGCTTTAAGCACTGTTCAGCTAATGCTTCTTGCGCTGTGAGTCATGAACCACGTGTGGCCTGGGAAATCAATTGGGTGAGTTGTGACCCGCAGGTTTGTTTTCTTTTTAAATGAAATAGAATAGTCTAGAACAGAAAATATCATCATGCAATCATGTAGTAAGGATCAAGTTCGTGTGGAAATTTTATTCCATTTGTGCACATGTGTGTTTGTGTGTGTGCTGAATCACTACTAAGCAAGGCCCATTTCTGGCAACAGAAAACTAATCTGAAATCAGGCACCAGGTTGTCCTTTTGCTCAGAGATCCCATTTCCCACAGAGTCTCAAAGGTGAGGGCCCTCCTAACTGACAAGGTTACACATACCACATGATCTGTCCCCATTGGAGCAGAAAAAGGGGATTTATCTAAAGGCACGAAGCTATATAAGTAGGCATAAAGGTGTCAGAACATCCTCAACAGCAAGCCACAGCTGCTGCAGCTGGATGGTCACCATCCTCTGACGGTCCAACAAGAGTCAGAGCAGAACGTGTGACTCTCCTAATGAAGTCCGCTGTGAACCAGCCCTCCCTGTTAACTAACAATCATTTCTTCTAGCATAAACACATTACCAACTCTTCTAGGCTACCATTCTTAGACGTGCGCTCTTTGGAATATTTCTTTTGGAACTCTAAATGCTGTAGTTCAACAGTTAGAGCTTCCAAGTTAAGTTTTATTTTGCTCCCATTAACTAGCAAAACATGATAGCTTGCTAATGCTATTTTAAAAGACTATGCTAGTTATAAATGTTGGTTTTGTTTTCCTTAGTAGAGAAGCATTTTAAAGAGCAGGATTATTTATAAGATGGAAACAAAGACATGGAGAAGTTTCTGGCAGTGCCTTACTGGCCAGCCTGAGCCTGCTCAGACACAAAACCCTAAGCAGCACTCTTGACAAGGGAGACAGAGAACTCTTTCTAGCCCACACAGTTACCTTCCAAGATAACAAGGGCTAATACCCATTTTTCTATCAATTTTTCCCCATTCAAATGTGCTGATAATGTTCTGTTACAAAATGATTAAACAGCACGTTACTTTGTTCCTCCCCAAACCTACAACACCTGATTTGACTTTAAAAAAATAGCAAAATAACTCTAACTTGCATTTGCACATAATATCTTATATTTTTTTGTTGCAGTTATTGTTGGTGCTATTCATTTCTTTAAAAAAAAATCTCAACTTTGATGCTAAATTGAAGAAAACTATTTTCATCGTAGGCATGTATACCAAATAATTAAAAAAATAATTCTAAAAGTCTGAATCAGACATATAAACTATCAAGAAATTTAAGCCTTGTGTATCTTTTTTTAATTTAAGATACTTAACAAGTTGAAATATCACAAAGGAATGAGATTGGTGATATGGAAGGAAAGTGATTAAATTAGACTCTATTGTCTGGAGTTTTGAAGATTTATATAAATGGAATGAAGGGTTAGAGGGTAGTACTTGTGAAAAATCCCACAGCCATAGCCCTGTGGCATCTGATTCCGTCAGAGCTCGGAAGCTTAGCAAGGGTCAGGCCTGGTTAGTACTTGGATGGGAGACCGCCTGGGAACACCAGGCGCTGTAGGCTTGGGAGAAGGACCTGGTGACCCACTCCCAAAAATCAATCCACCATTGAAAACCCTATGAACAGCAGAGAAGCACTGACAATAATGTTTCCTTTGTTGTATGCAGGGTTGCTATGAGTTGGATACTGACTGAACGGCACCTAACAACAACAACAACCTGTGAAAATGTGATGGTCTAGCCCTGGGATGATAGTGTGGGATAAGAATTTGGGGTACTCCCATCTTCTTCGAGTTGTTTCTTCTTTCTAGAGGGAAAATACAGTGTCAACAGATATATCAGGTAAAAGAATAGCTTCACTGTACATTTCTAAGAAATTTCTTTAGACTTGAGCATTTTCACAGAGGAAAGCCTCACATTTGCTGAAGAAATGATATCTTATAGATTGAATAAGAAATAAATATCCTCAGATTAATGTTATATAAATACATTTGCTATAAGTTTCATCAAATATTCATGGTATACACATGTACAGGTCAAATTACCTTTAAATATTAAATGTCTTTCCAGTGCTGGAGAATTTCGGCTTATTTTTCTCAGTGTTTGTAAGAAGCAGAGGTGGAGCTCGCATGTTATTTTCTGCTGGGAAATTCAGCTGTAGGTTTAACTGGGTCTCTAAGGTTAGAGGGGAGGGCGTGTCACTCACAGAAATAGGAAACAGCCTCCCATTCCTTCCCCCTGTCCTACAGGCTGCAAGTGGAATGTAAAGATGCTCTAAAAACATAAGCATTTTACATATACACTGGAAAGAAGAAATGGACTATTGGGTGCCTCCTGTGGAATAAGCCTGAGGCATGTTGCACAAATCTCATTTAATGCAGCCAGACTTCTGGGGAAGGAATTATTATCCCTCCACACCATTCAAGTGATCAAAGAAAAGTTCAGAGACGTGTCGTAAGTCACACGTGATCCCAGGAAATGGCAGAAGCCGAGTGGAAGCCAGCAATCCAAGTCTGTCACTGGTAATGTCACCAGTCACAAGGGGCTCAGTGGGTCATAGTGTTTTCAAAGCAAGAAAAAATTGAACAAGGGAAGCATCGGCTAACACCCCCTTTCTGCACAGAAGTGTGGAAATGCTCTGAATTCGAGTCTGATGGATTTAGATTCTGTTCTACCTCTGACTGCGGTGACATGCCTGGAAATTTAGCATATTGCAGATTTTTTCCACCGAAAGCAAATTAAGAATAATATTAACAGGTTCTATTTCCTGCAGCCCTTATGTGTCTGTCAGCTTGTCCTGCTGCTGGGGTTTGCATGTTGCTGTGATGCTGAAAGCTATGCCACTGATATCTCAGATATCAGCAGAGCCAACCATGGCGGACCGGTTTCAGCTGAGCTTCCAGACTCAGACAGACCAGGGAGAAGGACCTGGCATCCCACTCCTGAAACAATCAGCCACTGAAAACCCTATGAATAGCAGATGAGCACTGTTAAATATAGCACTGGAGAGTGATCCTCCCAGGTTAGAGGTCAGGAGAAGGATGTGGCAATCTACTCCTGAAGCAATCCTGAAACAATCAGCCATTGAAAACCCTATGAGAGTTCCTGTGAGACAGACTTGACTCAATGGCACCTAAAAACAGCAACAGGTTAGAAGTCATTCTAGAAACCACTGGGGAAGAGTTGCCTCCTCAAAGTAGAGTCAACCTTAATGGTGGGAGTGGAATAAAATCCCTAGGATCTTCTTTTGCTGATGTAGCACAACTCAAAAGGAGAAGAAACATAGTGGCAGCAACAATGGGCTCAAAGACAAAAGATCATGTGCATGGCACAGTCGGATAGTGTTTTGTTCTGTTGTACATAGGATCACTATGAGTCAGACCTAACTTGGTGCCACCTAATAATAACATTTCCTTCATAGTTGTACCAAAACGTCCACTGAGATAATATATGGGCTGTGGCATGTAAAATATATGTGGCATGTAAAATATATGTGGCATGTAAAATGTATGTGGCATGTAAACTGTATGTGGCATGTAAAATATATGTGGTATGTAAACTGTATGTGACATGTAAAATGTGCATGGTTTGTGAAATATATGTGGTATGTAAATGTATGTGGCATGTAAAATGTATGTGGTATGTAAAATGTACGTGGTATGTAAAATATATGTGGTATGTAAAATATATGTGGCATGTAAAATGTATGTGGTATGTAAAATGTATGTGGCATGTAAAATGTATGCGGTACATAAAATGTATGTGGCATGTAAAATGTACGCGGTACATAAAATGTATGTGGCATGTAAAATGTAGTGGCATGTAAAATGTACGTGGCATGTAAAATGTACGTGGCATGTAAAATAGGACTTATAAGGGTCTCGCTGCCCATCAGCAATTCGCATCCATTCACCACTTGAAGTGCTGATGGCATCACTAGGCAAATGACCCAGCATATTTATCCTCAGTACTGATTCCCCCTATGCCATCAGTTAAGACTTTTGATGGTCCTCAAAATATAGTTTACATAGGGTTAGGGAGTCAACTGAAGTGGGTGGAGAAAGCCAGCATAAGGTTTAAAGATGTCACGTTCTGAATTCACCCGAACAATTTATTATGCCAACTGAGACACCTTTTGAGTGCTTTTAATAATTACGCTGGGATAAAATGCAAAGATGTCACACCAAAGACGACGGTGCGTCTGACTCATGCCATGGTGTTTTCAGTCGCATCCTATGGTTATGAAATCTGGACATTGAACAGGGGAGACAGGAGAAGAATTGATGCTTTTGAATTGTGGTGCTGGAGACGTCTACTGAATATACCATGGACTGCCAAAAGAACCAGCAGATCTATTCAAGAAGTGCAACCAGAGTGCTCCTTGGAAGCAAGGATGGCCAGACTGCGCCTTACATATTTTGGACATGTAGTCAGGAGAGATCAATCCCTGGAGAAAGACATCATGTTTGGGGGAGTGGCAGGTCAACGCAAAAGAGGAAAACCCTCCACCAGATGGATTGACACAGTGTCTGCAACAATGGGTTTAAACATAAATAAGATCATTGCCTGACACAGAATCGGGAAGTGTTTCGATCTGCTGTACATAGGGTGGCTATGAGTCGGACTGGACTCGACAGCACCTAACAACAACAGTAGGAATAAGCCAGACATATCCTCAGGTAGGGAAGGACAACTGATCACTTTACATGCAGCCCTTTGTAGAGCCACACAACCTAATTCTCCATGCATAAATATGGAATCTATAATAATTTGCATTAAAACAGAAGTGATCTGGGCACTGAGGTGCACATCTGTAATCCTAGTAACTGAGGGGGCAGAGGCAGGCGGATCATGCGTTCGAGGCCAGAGGTGGCCTATTCCACCTACTGAGATCCTATCTCAAAATAAAAAAATGAGAAACGGGGTCGGGGGTGCAGTTCCATGGTGGAACCCCAGGCACCGCACCAGAAAAAAAATAATAAATAAAAAGTGAAAAAGAAAGCAGGTGAGTTGTCCGCACACGCTTAAAGAGCTATCCTGACAAATGTCAAAGTGTTAAGTAGGTCATAAAGTTTATAATAAGTTTGCTTCACGTTTCTTTATGGGCTATTAAGTGAGTCGCCTCAGAGAATTGAAAATGCTCCGGAACTCCCTACCTGCAGCCCTGGCATGGACCTTGTCCCAGGTCCCATTATTGCAGTTGCAGCTACTCACTCTGACTTCACCATCTCCTCGAACCCAGTGCAAGTAAAACCCAGCTCCCCTGAGATGGCTCACCTTCCCTGCGTCCCTGTGCTGGGGACGCTCGGTGACTTCCTGTGTCTCCTACCCTTGGGTCCAATGCCTGTGCAGGGTATCAGAGTGTGGCGGTTAGTGGTCCACCAGCCACGAGGGAAGAGGAGAGCAACGGTGTAACCGAGAGCCAGGGCCACAGCTCCTGATTGGTGGCACCTCTGCCTCTGTTCCCTGTGACTTGTCACCATCCATGGGGCGCGGCACACACGTGGCGACGTCAAAGAGAACTCCAGAGGCAGGGCAGAGAGCCAGTCACCTGAGCCTTGGCTGGCAGCACCGAGGGAAGTGGCTTCTGGGGAAAGGGAGGTGACAGGAGCCACGCTGGGTCCCCATCTGACACGGAGCCTGCAGGGCCATCTGTAACGCCTGCTCTGAGCGAGGAAGTCCACGGCCTCTGGGGGAAGTGGGGGCCTTTCCTGGGATCCCACAGACTCTGAGTTTCTGGCTGGCCGTGCTCAGAGGGCGGGGGCAGCCTTCAGAGGACACCACCTGGATCAGGATGCCCTTTGTGCGTCCTCCCGCAGGCTCGGATCCGCAACGCATGTGTAGCAGCCGCTGCCTTTCATCTGATCGAAGGAAACCTTCACACACGCACAGCCCGGCCCCTGCACTCGGACCCACGCGCAGGCAGCCACTACACACCACAGAATAGTCCCGCAACTGGAAACGTGGATGTCACTATGTCCCAAGCCCCTTCCCCTTTTGCACATATCCTCATGGGGAAAAACACGATAACCAATCATCCCTCGAATTATGATTATTACTGTGAGGAAGAAGCAATCAGTTCTCCGAGAGCAGGGGAGGTGAACTGTGCCCCAGAGCACCTTACGGGTGTGAGACGGTGCCCAAGATTGTGCTGCTGGCCCCTCCCAGGCTCCTGTGGAAACAGTGTGGACAGAGGTGTCCAGATGTCTCTGACGTCTTGCCTAGTCACTGAGGCAGAAGCACGGATACAGATCGCTGGATGTTCTGCTGCCCTGCACTATTCCCTCCGGTCCCTAAATAATGTACTGTGGTTTATCTGCTCTGCAAGTATTCACAGTGGAAGTGGTTCTTATCACCCAGGATGGTAGCCTGGAGCCACCAGCGAGGCTATGCGGGAGAGAGAGAAACTTCTACTTGTTCAAGCCACTCTTTGCTACAGACATCCAGCCCTCATCCAATGAACGTGGTTGTTCTACACATGACTTCATGGTTTATCTTTTAAATGGGGCACAATTAGCCCAGTTTATTCATAGGGAAACTGAGATGCAAGAGGCTAAGTGACTTTCTTAAATCACGTAATCATTAAGTAGAATAGCCCAAACTCAAATACCTTCTTTTTATGGCAAACTTGCATTTGAATATTCTGCTTACACAATTGAATATTTGCCCCTAACAAATAAAAATACTTATTTTCCAATTATTGTTCCATTTTGGTTTCTGAAAAACAACAACAACAACAAAATAAAAGGAGCCTGGATTCAGTGGCCACCCACTTTCTTATCTACCCGAAAGTTAGGAAATTATTTAACAAGCAGAATATTGTTGGGTAAATAAAAGTGAAAATGCATTATGTTTGGAGCGGCTTGGTGGCATGCCTTAAATTAACTGGTGCATCGTCAGTGGCAGATCATTACAGCATCAGGCCAAAGGATTATAGAGAAGCACAATGTGTGTGGAAAATAAATTACTGCCATAGAAGTTTGGGAAAAACTCTCTGACTACATTTTTATCTTCTCCACGTCCAATTTATTTCCTTCTTCTAGACTTTAACCTTCTTGAGCACAGAATCTCTGTAAGATTAGACTTTTTATCAATAGAACTCACATAGCCTGTCCATAGCGTAGATGCTAAAATATGCTTATTCTCTGAAACCACACGCTATTCCAATTGTAGTTTTACTGTCGGAGGATAAAATTATTTGCATGTTGTTCTATAAATCACTTCTATAAATTATGTTTTGGTACAAATGCTATTATCATCTTCTATAACAACATATGAGATATGGAAGCTAGGGCTCAGAAAGAGTTTGCCAAGATGTCATGACTTTTAAAAGTCATGCTTTGACAAGCTGAATGTGCATCTTTTCACTCTAGAGCCCAGGATTTTACGTGGAACATGTACTGTGGTTTATCTGCTCTGCAAGTATTCACAGTGGAAGTGGTTCTTATCACCCAGGATGGTAGCCTGGAGCCACCAGCGAGGCTATGTAGACCTTACAATAGCGAGGCTATTGTAGACCTTACTGAATGGGTGGATGTATTAATCAATCAGTTAATCAATGGAACTATCATGAAATGAACAACAAAACAGCGTTGCAAAGCAGCCAGCTAATTGATCATCTGTGCCAAGCTTCTTATTTACGTGTTCTTAATTATTATTTTCAGTCAAGAGTGGAACGGATAAAAAACAAACACAAAAACACGACAAAAAAAAGATATTCCACCAAAACAGTGGTCACAAGATGTCTGTTGCTAGATCTGCAGCATTGCCAAGGGGCACCTGTGTGTATTCCGTGGCGCTCGCTTGAGGAAAAGGAGTCACCAAGAGCTGAACGCTTGGTGTCCCAATCCAAGCGGCTCTTTGTTGGCGATGGTCATTGTTATAATGCTAGATTTAACTTCAGAAGTACTGCGTGCCATCTGGCTCCAAAGAGCAGATCTATTTTTATAATATCAAATTTGCAATAAGGAAAAACTAACACACATGCTCAGCGTTGGATGGACTTCCATTTTTAACACAAGTGACTTTCACTAGCTCTGCCTGGGGTCCCAGCTGGGTGGGCTCCTTCGCTCTGGGCGAGGGCTTTATCTCCGTTCCATTGTGTGATTAGGATCCCCAAGTCGCTGAGCAAACAGGGTCGGATTCCCCACCACAGACCTTCCTTCACATGCGCTTCCCCTGGCTCCCCTTCGAGAAGTCAGAGGATGACTGTCATCTCCACACCAATAATACCCTTCAATACATGATAAAGTCAAGTCAGAGTAAACCGAGCGGCTTTATCGGCATGTCAGGGGTCTCTCCTTTCAGCCCGCACCGGCCAACTGTGCATCCTTTTCCCGGACAAAGGCTCGAAGCACATGAAAAGGCACTTACCAGAGTGGGTGTTTGTTTGCCAAGAGAGGCCGGGCTGCCCTCTGATTCCAGCCACCCCGGTTGCCACTGTCATCAGAGGAAGGGAGGGATACTTTACAGTGAGGCTCCTTGATGAGCTCTTGAATCGAGTCGGGGCGAGCTGGTGCTCCCTGCCAAGCTCTGCCTCTCCTCTCTCCCCGTTCATCGTAACGGATGGGCTTCGCAGAGGGACAGCATGTGTCTTACTGTGAACAGAGAGATCGCTGTGGTTGACCAGTTACTCTTCCACCCTGTTGTCAGAGGAGATGACTCAAAAGGGATTTGCACACCCAGTTAGTGCTAACAGATGGCTCTTCCCCTGCCCTCCGAGGGAAGTTCAAGTCAGCTCATGCTGCTGTCCGCTTCCAAATCAGGCACATTTTCACACTGGTCTTGATTGTTGGTGAGCAGATTTGACAAAAAATGGACACACTGCGGAGGATGGAAGGTGGCAGAAATCTAGGAAGGCTCAGATTTCGCCTCCCTCATGATTTTGTGTCTTTTTGACATGCGAGGGATGCTTATCTACAAAGCAGTTAAACCAATGGCCACGTGCGCTTTCTGTGCACTTTCTCTCTTTTTCTTTTAGTGCACACGTGGTTTATCACCCTGCGTCCAGGAAACATTGTTACATACATGCATACGCTTGTGTAATCTCTGCAAGGGACTCTGTAAATGCACAGAATGTATGTATCATGATGTTATATATGCATCCTACTCCCAGATAGCGCATGGGTTTGTGCTGGCAATTACAGGAACCACGGGAGGCAGCCCGCACTGGGAAAGAACAGCATGTTACAGAGTAGTGTCTTGGTTTTTTTTTTCTTTCTGAAATTGTAGACAAACATTCCCCTAGAGTGGATGGCTCAGGGAGGATGCGATGGGATATGAACCCTTTCGTCATAAAATCCCCATATAACGATCCTGTCAAGACGGATAAGGACTCAGCCGTATGGAACACTGTGGCTGGGTTGGTTTCATTCCAAGCTCAGCATGTTCCTGAATGATCTGTCATTACTGTGGGTCCTGAAGGCAAGAAAAGCACCAGAGAGCAACGTCTCCTTGCGAGTGGTGGGCAGTAGGAGGAAGATCCGAGACAGCTGCAAGACTCTTGGAAGCAGCGGGAAGGGGCGCTTGGAGGTCTCAAGTCCGCAGTCGCATCGATACTGTCTCATTCATTCTTTGGCAATGCTGGGCTGTGCTCAGAGGAGGAGAAACGTCCTTCATCTTTCACAGGACATGCTCTGGGGGCTGCGGAGACACTGAGACGAGCACTGGATAGAGGCTCAAGGCAGAACCTTGCTAAGTGCTGCAGAGGATCAAGAGTGGCTTTCCAGGTGGAAGGAAGCGATGGCATTCTTAGTTACAGAAAGTGGCATGTGTGAGAGGCAGCAGCATAGAGAATTGGAAGTGTGTTCAAGGAAATCGAGAAAGATCTCTCTGGGGCTGGAAACTCGCCTACACTATCTGCATCCCCGGAGAAGGACATCATGTTTGAGAGAGTGGCAGGTCAGCAAAGGAAAGGAAGACCCTCCACGAGATGGATTGACACAGTGGCTGCAACAACAGGCTACAACAACAACAACAACAACAACAACAACAACAAAAAGAGCATGTGCTTGGCACGGTTTCAGGTAGTGTCTTATTCTGTTTTACATTGGGTCACGACGAGTTGGACCTGACTCGATGGCACTTAACACCTGTGAAACTTAGCCTTATTGTTAGACAGAAGTTGTATTTGGAGAAGACGTTCTGTACATCTCAGAACTTCACATGGAAAGGTTTGCCCATCTGTGTGAATTCTTCACCTTTCTGCTTTCCTTCCTCCTGAGCCACCATCTGGGAAGACGTGCATGAAGTTGTTGCCAAAAATTGCGTAATCTGACAATAGGTGTCACCTGTGACAATACCATAGAGCCAGCTGTTATGTTGTGGCCATAACAAACCAAAATAAGGGGCAGAGCTAGAGACCCGGGGGTGGACCTTGGAAGGGTTTCTATCCCAGCCAATTGGCTTCACATGCGCCCTAACTGCTGCTGTCCTGTGAGCCTCTGTGTTTGCGGGGAGTTAACTGTGACTTCTTTCCCGTGATCAGCAGCCTGGGATAAAAGTCCTGGGAAGCTTTTGCCTAACAGGCAGCTATAGAACAGCACACGTGAAGACGCAAGGTTCAATTCCAGTCTCCTGAAGAAATGAAACCACCAGCTCCCCCCACAATAACAATGAATTCCACCATCCGTGTTTGACAGGGTTTCGGTTCTCAATCTCCTCACCCCCCCATCCGACGAGAGTATGAGATGCGTCGCCAGGAGATTGTTAAAGCCCGGACTGTAAGATTTCATCTGGCCATCTGAGCCACTCAGAAAGCCCCAAGCCCTGCCCTTCCTACATGTGTCATAATAAAACAAATGATCCTGATATCACAGACCCTGGGTGCCTACTAATGTGATAAACACTTACATCTAAACAAAAAGGGAATCAATTTGTGTGTCCCTTTCTGCTGGCTAACACAATGCTTCGTTTTACCGTTGCCATGAAGGGTTATTGCTATGTGAATGTAGCACGCTAGGCGGCTTGTATGCGTCGTTCATGCATTGTTTTATTAGGATGCTTTGGGTTGAAGCAAGATTAAAACAATCATGCTGCCTTTGCCCTGGCCCCACACTATTATCTTGGCTATTTTTATCTCAACAGGTCTCTTCAAGACCTGTGAAGACATGTCCGTTATCACCTTCGCTCAGGATCGGAACTGACAATGGCCAACCACTCAGGACTTGTGCGCACACGCACCCACATACGGATCTTACCTGGCCAAGCTGCCAGGCTTCTTGGATTGACCTGAACGAATGGCAACCTGCAGAGGCTTTAGTGGAATCTCAGGAATGAGTCAGGATTCTAAGCCACCTCGCCGGATTGACAGGTGCTTCAAACCATGCCACTCCTGGCCTGCCAGTGATCATTTTCTCCTCTGACCTCTGGCCTCTTAGTTTTCAGGGGCAGTGGGAACAAAGTGCAGGCATTCATTAGGCAAACATCTACATATGGGAAGACATGGGAAGCTTTCTACTCTGGGAAACCACAACTAGTATATTTAGAATAATTGAGAAATAGCCACTGGCAGGTAGGGTAACGCAATTATGATAGATGTGACCTTTGGGGAGGTAAAAACAGAACTCTTAACCTAGAAAGATAGATGCACTTGGTGAAAAAGAATGATTACCAAAGACCCATTTCGCAATGTCGTGGCACAGAAGCAGCGGCGGCAGACCAGCATTCCAACATTGACAAATAGCTTGGTCAGAGATCAAAAATTAAAGCGTAAAATATTGATATTTTAAAATTGAGTTTTCATAATAAAAAAGCACAAAAGAACCTTTTCCTCCCAGTATAGTTGATAGTGCTTCAGTGTATATATAGCTATTCCTTATTCCGTATTAGCCCTATACTTTTTTGTATGTTCTGATTTCATTTTAAATCAATAAAGAATATGTCTGGAATATTTTTACATTTTGCGAGAAAGACAGAATGTTGAATGCCAAATACTTAATCTCTTCATTATTAATTAATCATACTGGATCAAGAAGGAATTAGATCCTAGGATCTTAACAGACAGGTAAAGTATCTTTAAATTTTGTCTAGAGCTTTATGCAAAGTAGTAGATGATTTTGGAAGACAGAATGATAATTGAACCCACCATAAAGGCTTATTTATAGAACAAGAAAGCATGGACTCTTGTCTGAAGCAATCTCTGGAGAAAGAAAAAAAGGGGGTTGGTGAGGCCTCACACCTGTTCTGTAGAAGTTTATATTCTGACACAGAGTTCACAAGAAAACAGTCAAAACACCTCTTAGAGAGGCCAAGTGCTGTGGCACACACCTGTAACACCAGCCACTGGAGAGACTGAGGCAGGGGGATGACAAGTTGAAGGCCAGAGGCAGCCTGTTCAACTTTCCAAGACACTGTCTCAAAATAAGCAGCAAAACAGGGCAGAGGGTGTGGCTCAGCGATGGGGCACTGGCCTAGCATGCACGGGACCCCTAGTTCAAACCCCAGAGCTACAAGCAAGAGAGAGAGAGAGACAGACAGAGAGACAGAGACAGAGACAGAGAGAGAGCTACATAATAGAATAAGTGCTTGATTCTCCTGAACAATATTGAAAATCATCTCAATTTTACCATCTCCTCAATCCTCATTCTGTTTTAATAAAACTGCTATTATTCAACTAGTATTAATCTTAGCTCCACATTAGGACACTTGGTGACATTAGGAAATTGTATGGGATTTAGGCAGAAATCCTCTGCACGGGACCATGTTCTCCTACTCCCACTGCCTCACTTTAGGAAGAGGTGCGATCCTCCACCGCACGTCTACAGGGGTGCGGGGGCCGGGAGTGTTTCTCAGTTCTTCCTCAAAGGACGTAAGGTCTAGGGGTTGTTGTTGTTGTTAGGTGCGTCGAGTTGGTATCCGACTCATAGCGACCCTCTGTACAACAGGGGAAACACTATTGTCAGTGCTTCTCTGCTGTTCATAGGGTTTTCAACGGCAGATTGATTTTTGGGAGGGGGTTGCCAGGTCCTTCTCCTAAAAGGTCTAGGGAAGCCTGCTTAATTGAAACTGTGCTTGTACCTCACGGGCAAGCTCCAAGACGGGTCGGTGGTTCCCGTTAAACAGGCTGCAAGAATGTGGAACTCAATACACATCAACACAAAGAACCTGCAGACCAAGCTGCCATCATTCCGGATCTTCTACACCCATGGTGCAGAAGACACACCCCAATAACACACACCACGGTGGTTTAATCTCTCATTAAAAAGCCAAATTAAATCTTACTAGAGAAATCGTGGAAGCAGTGGCTCTGGAAAAATGGGAGGGATTTTATTTCCCCCAGAAATGAAAATACTCTCCTGATGGCTGGTAGATCCACCCAAAGGGTTTTAAAATAAGGTTAAAAGCAAATAAAAATGTTTATGGGTGAATATCAGTGTTATCCAAAGACCTTTCCATTTACAACAAACAAACAAACAAACAAACAAACAAACAAAAAAACATTCCCTATAGATTCTGCTAAATGGTAAACTCCCTTGATGCCTTTAAACGGTTGTTTACAGATCATTAGCCATGCACAAAAAGGCTGGTATAGAAAACCTGCCAAAGTATGAGAATCCCCATTGATTAACCAAAAATTAATAGGAGGATATTTGAGCGAAGGAATTCAGTTTTCCAGAAATGAATTTTCATAATCTAATTCAGAATGCAGGGCTGGGATTTGGCTCAGTGGGTAGAATGCTGCACTGCAGTCTCTGAGGTCCCGAGTTCAACTCCCGGCACCGCAGAGATGGGAGAAGGACCTGGTGGTCCACTCCCAGGGCAATACTGAAACAGCCGGCCATTGAGAACCCTATGAGGGTCACTATGAGTCGGATGCCGACTCGACGGCACCTAACAACAACAACAACAATTCAGAATGCAAAAATGTATGCAAGCCACCCCTAAGTAAGAGTTCCTCCCTGCAGGCAAACACACTCCAGGTCTTAATATTATTTGGAATGCCAAAATATTTGACCATTATACACAAGGATTAAAATTTGCCAGTCTATTACCCAATCACTAGTATTTACATTTATTGTTGTTGATGATGATTTTAGACAGCGTCTTGTTGTGAAGCCTGACTCAGAACTCACTTTGTAGACTAGGTTAGCCTTGAACTTGCACTGAGCCTCCTGCCTCTGCCTCCCAAGTGATGAGATTGTAAGTGTTTGCCACCAAGTAATGATGTCTTGTTGTTTTGGGATGTTTTGTTTTGTTTTGCATTACTAGGGGATTGAACTTGAACCCAGGGCCTCATGAGGCAAGCACTACACCACTAAGCCATACCTCCAATTCCCCCCCTTTTTTTTTCAGTACTGGGAATTGAACCCAGGGCCTCTCACCTGCATGCTGTGCAAGTGCTGTACTTTGCACTGAGCTGTGCCCCCAGCCTTTTTTTTTTTTTTTTTTTTAACTTTTTGAGACAGGGTCTCATTAAATTACACAGACTACCTTTGGTCTCAAACTTGTGATTCTCCTGCCTCCGCCTCCCAAGCCTCTGGGATTACAAGTGTGCACCACCACGCCCGGCACCCCCAGCCCCTTTCTTATTTTTTGAAGCAGGGTTTCACTAAACCATGCCGGCTTCCTCTGGCCTTAGACTCCTGCCTCAGTCTCCCTAGTGGCTGGATTACAGGCATAAACCACGGTGCCCAACGGTCTCCAAGGTTTATAATATCCTAGTACCAAAATTTTGCCCTCATTTCCGCTCGATCCCATTGGATTGACTTCTGACAGTAGAACTAAGAGATAAAATGCCCCTGCTTTTAAGTGTATTTTGCTTTTCGTTTTTGTTTTATTATTTTGCAGTCCTTGGAGGTTGAACCCAGGGCCTCACGCATACCTTGCAAGTGCTCTACCACCAGCTGCACTCCCCAGCCTATTTTTCGTATTTTATTTTTTATTGTTTTGAGTCAAGATCTTGCTAAGTTACATAAGCTGCTTCTGCCCTCAAATTTGCAATCCTGCTGCCTCTGCCTCCCAGGTCTCTAGGATTACAGGCATGAGCCACTGCCGTCCAGCATGGATTATTATTATTTTTTAAATGTTTGTGGTACAGATTGTTCAAGTGCTCTGTAGACAGGTGGTTTCAACATACATCCCCTTTACTACAGGGTCTTCTCACGGGGTCTTCACCACAAGTGAACGTGAACACATCAGAAATTATTCCTAAAGTTTTAGTTGAAAAATGTTGCCTTTTGTTATTGATTTTTACATGGTTTGGTTATAAATAATATCGGACACATTTATTATTTCAATTATTGCTTTGTATTTCCACTTGTAAATCAACTTCTTTTTTTTTTTTCAGCACTGGAGAATGGAACCCAGGGCCTCACACATGCTCGGTAAGCACCCCGCCACTGACACACACCTCCTTTTTGTTTGTTTGTTATTTTGAGACAGGCTCTCACTAAGTTACTTGGGCTTCCTCTGGCCTTGAACTTGCGATCCTCCTGCCTCAGCCTCCTGAGTCACTGGAATCACAGGCATATTTCACTGCATCTGGCTAAAATCAACTGTTTTTTCCCTTACCACTCCTATTGGGTGTCTCAGTAGTTTTCTTATTGATTTGTGAGAGCTCTTCACATGTTAAGGATAACATATTAAAGACATCCCCATATTAAGATGTGAAGCTTTTCTTTTCACTTTTCTACTTTGCTGTTTGCATTTTCCTTTTGCTTGTGCAGTGTTTAATGTGCTTAACATGTGCTTTGATTTTATTCCATCAGCTTTGACTTACAAAATCTTTCCCCCAGAAATTCCATTAAGAAAGGTCATTTATGTTTTCTTCTCCATTTTTGATGGCTGTATTAAGTGTCTCTACCAGCTGGATGGGGCTGGGATTTAGCTCAGTTGGTAGAGTGCTGCGCTGCAATCTCTGAGGTCCCAAGTTCCATTCCCAGCACCGCAAAAATGGGAGAAGGGCCTGGCAATCCACGGCCAAGGCAATCCGGAAACAGTCAGCCATTGAAAACCCTATGAGGGTCGCCATGAGTCGGGTACTGACTCAACAGCACCTAACAACACCACCACCACCAGCTAGATGATAGAAGCCATGCACATTAGCTCTGTATAACCGTCTTCCCCTGCAAAGTGTGGAAATGCTATTATAATAACTATTTTTGCAAAGTTTTGGGCATTCTATGGCATGACACTGGAAAACTCTTTATCCATAAAAGGTATTTCAAGTGAAAGTTCAATCATATTTCTGATGATCGATGACAAGATCTGACATGCCAAAAAAACAAAACAAAACAAAACAAAAAAAAACACAAAACGTGGCATGTCTTGACCAAACAAAGCAAGACAAAATGCATCTGTGATGGCTTTAAGCAACACTGAATTTAATTTTCTTTGGTCAAATGTAAAATAACTAAATTTTATGAGCTGTTTTGAAGCAAACTTTATGCTGACCTCTAGTCCTTTGGATTTGTTGCTTTTGTTTTCATTTTTCACAAAACTACTCTCCTCCACAGAATGTGTATAGGAGGACGATGCATCCCAGAGATGAACTGAAGCTTCCGAGCTCTTTGCCCTGACGATCTTGGCAAGGGTTTTTCTCCCCCACAACTCTCTGGCCTCAATTCCATCTCACCGCCCAGTTTAACATGGCTTGGGCTGTCTTATATTCCCAGCTCCTACATGAATCATTTTCAGCATTGAGTTCTGATCATTATATACAAGGTCACTTTTTAATTAGAACAATATAGTAAAACATATGCTCGGAAGATAAATGAGGTACAAAGCTTGCTGTGCTACAGTGAACCCTTTTATTGCAAAGCCCTTAAAAATAATAAGCGCCGTGTATAGTCCAGGGGCCTTTGCAACATATTTCAGCGCAGCAAAGTGCCTGCCACCGTGAATGAGAACCCTGTTGCAGTGAGCAGTCATTTGGCAGCATAGGTTATTTTAATGGACACATCACTTTAAATGGAGCCTCCACCATCTGTTCTGCCCTCTAATTACATATGCAAAAAGAGCATAATTCACAATTGCATCATAAAAAAGTGAGATATAAGTGATTTAAATGCATGTGCATCTTCTTTATTCAATGCAGCATGCCGCTGTTAGGCTCTTTTCACGTTTCAGACACAAACGAGGAGAGGAAGCATTCTCTGATGGAGTGAATTCCCTGTCACAGGACATTTTGGGGTGCGGACAAATGTAAAAGCATGCATGCCCCCCGCATCTTTACCTCAGATGAGGGGCAAAGCTAACCCGCCCTGCACCCAGGGATCTGATACCACATCTGACAGAACTCATGTTCGTGTTGAAAGCTCAGTTACCTCTACTTCTCTAAACTAAACAGCACAGCTGGATGGCTTATAACAAAGAAATCCCCCTTCAGAATACGGCAAGTGCCCTGGTTACTTCGGGACCAAAGAGGGGACTCTTGGCCTGAGCCCACATGCTTCAGACACGAACACATTCAGATTTCCCAAAACTAACTTTTCGGTAGAGTGCCTTTCTTCTCCCTAATGTCTCAAAAATACTTCAAGACTCCCTCATGGATTTGCAATTTAACAATTGCTCATTTAGAGGAGAATGTGTTAACGTTCAAGCTTCAAGGTGAACTTAACTGCTCATTGAGAACCCATCAAACTTCCACCATTACTTGGTACTGACAAAGTCATAATGTTTCCAGAACACAATTTTGCTTTCTAAAGAAAATTTGCTTGATGTATCCCAAAATGCTGAGTTAATGTTCAAATAAGAAAGTTACATAGCCAAATAAAATTTTGATATAATAAAGTATTTACTTTTTTATAGTTAATTGCTCGGGTATAATGCCAAAATAAAAGGAATTAATTGGTGAAGAAAGCAGAAAAATAGTTTTAAAAGCCATGCAGGTTATTTAAAATTCTAATGCCAAAACCCCGTCTGTAATAAGAAAATATTGCCCAGCAAAAGTTCTTCTCTCACCTCAGAATATATACTTAACACAGTCATTGTTAATCAGATGTTTGAGAGTGCTTGTTGGATAGTGTAAAAATTCATCCTCTCCCATTAATCTAACTCTGAGGCCCTGCTTTCGATTCTCAGCACCACAAAAATGGGAGAAGGACCTGGCAACCCACTCCCAAAGCAATCCTGAAACAATTAGCCAAGGAAAACCCTATGAGGGTCGCTATGAGTCGGACCCAATTCGATGGCACCTAATAACAATAACTATGGAATGAACACACTCTGTTTTTCTCAAGCTTAAGAAACTGAAGAAAAAAAATTCAAGACTTGAGAGGCAGTTGTGAAGGATTCCACAGGGAAAACATTAAATGATGCAGGAAACATCAAAAGAAGATGGAAAGAATACAGAGTTATTCTACCAAAAAGAGGTAGAGTTTGCATATGATCAGGAATCAATGGTACTGAAGGAAGATGTGGAAGCTGCCTTAAAGGAACTGGCAAAACACAAGGCTCCAGGAATTGATGGAATACCAATAGAGATGTGTCAACAAACAAATGCAGCACTGAAGGTGCTCACTTGTTTATGCCAAGAGATTTGGAAAACAGCTACCTGGCCAATTGACTGGAAGAGATCCATATTTGTGCCTATTTTTAAGAAAGCAGATCCAATTGAATATGAAAACTATCAAATGATATCATTAGTATCACATGCAAGCAAAATTTTACTAAAGATTCTTCAAAAGCAACTGCAACAGGATATAGACAGGGAACTGCCAGAAAATCAAGCCAGATTCAGAAGAGGGCATGGAACCAGGGACATCACTGCTGATGTCAGATGGATATTAGTTGGAAGCAGAGAATACCAGAAAGATGTCTATCTATGTTTTATTAACTCTACAAAGGCATTTGATTGTGTGGATCACAACAAATTATGGATAACATTGTGAAAAATAAGAATACCGGAGGACTTAATTGTACTCATAAGGAATTTGTACATGGGCCAGGAGGCAGACATTGAAACAGAACAAAAAGCACTGTCTAAAGTCAAAAGATATATGTCAGGGCTGTATCCTTTCACCATATGCTGAGCAAATAATCTGAGAAGCTGGACTTTATGAAGAAGAATACGGCATCAGGATTGAAGGAAAACTCATTAACAACCTGCATTATGCAGATGATACAAATCTGCTTGCTGAAAGTGAGAAGGATTTTAAATATTTACTGATGAAGATCAAAGATCATAGCCTTCAGTATGGGTTGCAACTAAACATCAACAGAACAAAAATTCTTACAACTGGGTCAGTATGAAACTTCACCATAAACAGAGAAAAGATTGAGGTTGTCCAAGATTTTGATTTCCTTGGTTCTACAACCAACACCCATAGAAGCAGCAGTCAAGAAATCAAAAGATGCATTGTACTGGGAAAACCTGTTGGAAAAGACCTGTGTAAAGTGTTGAAAAGATATCGTGTTGAAGACAAAGGTGCACCTGACTCATGTAATAGTATTTTCAGTTGCATCATATGCTTGTGAAAACTGGATATTGAGTAATGGAGACTGGAGAAGAATTGATGCTTTTGAATTATGATGCTAGAGATGAATACTGAGTATAACATGGACTGCCAAAAGAACCAACAGATCTTAGAAGAAGTGCAACCAGAGTGCTCCTTGAAAGCAAGGATGGATAAACTGCATCTTACATATTTTGAACATGTCAGGAGGGACCAACCCCTGGAGAAGGACTACATGTTTGGGAGAGTGGCAGGCCAACAAAATAAAAATGGATAACCCTCAACTATATGGATTTACAGCGTCTGCAACAACGGGTTTAAGCATAAAAAAGATCGTGTGTCTGGTGCAGAAACAAGGAGTACACAGGGTCATTATGTGTCACAGCCAACTCAACAACACCTAACAACAACTACAAGTATGGGATGGAATCCATTCTAATTACTTTACTTTTTAAAATGCCACCTACTACTTCCAAAAACCCTGTGACAAAGTCACTGACACCTTGGCAAAGGAGCACTATAAAAGTGAGTGTTCTAGATGAGAGCAGTAGTCTTGTGAAAGTCTTTGGCACCTTGTGCCAGCTAACCCAGTACTGTCTATTGTAAGTCAAGCACTGCTTAGCAAATAATTATGAGTAGGAAAAATTGAGAAAAACAGGTGTAAAAATATTTCATAACCAATTAAAACCAGAAAGTATCATTATCAATGCACTTCCATTGGCATACACATATTGTATAAACTAAGCAACCTCTTTCCAAACAAAATAGCAGACTAACTCAAAGTGTATATCTAGAAAGAATAACAACCAAAAAGCTGAATGAAGTATCTCTGTGCTCAAGGTAACAAAAGATAATTAATTTTCAAGCACCATACACCTGCCACATGAAAAGCACGTGGTTACATAATATAGAGGGGACAAAAAGAATTGATATTCATCCTCACGGAACTTATCACCCACTTAGAAACAGAATCATGAGCTTATAGCGCTATAACAATGTAAGACTAAAAGATGTAGCATTTCTAACTAATTAAATGTAAAATACCAAGTCACTTTCCTCTTCCACTATGACCTCTTTCACAACCTTCTCCCAACAGGGTGCTGACCATCTCTCCTGCTGGGCTTTCTTAACCATGTAGGACTTTATTAAACCACAAACCTCATTGTCCTGAGCCTGTCTGAACCTCTGTTTTCATATTTGCCAGATGGGATACTCTAAGAATGAGTCAATTGCAAAAATAATGTTCAGAATGATTCCTGGCACAGAAATGACCTTCAATCAATGGCAACTGATATCAATATAGTTAATATTATTATTGCTACCTACCTCTAATTTCCTGACCAGATTTATAATCTGCATTTGATCTTATTCTTAATTCTAAGAGACCCTGCAAGACTGCTTGGATATTTTATGTTTTTCTCTACGAGAATAATGAAGAACATTGGAACTGCCAATGTAGAGTTAGCAAGAAGGAAAAAGTGTTCACTGGGCTCTTAGAGGGGTCAAGGTGGGCTTGCCAAGGGACATGAGTTGAGATGTACAGGCAAATGAAAGAAATCTCATTCTAGGTGGAAAAATAACATGATTGGTGTAAAATTTGAAAAGAGAAGCTGAATCAGAGAATTAGATATGTTATGAGTATTATATATATAATGAAAAAGAGAACTCTGAGGTTATTTCAGTAGTTTAAGCATGAAAATCCAAGAACCTCTACTAAATAGGGCAACTGAAATATAAAAGCTATAATCAGGTCATAGAAAGAAGATAGATTCAACAGGTGTAGATCACTGCTAACATATTGGAAATAAGAGAAGAAAGATTTTCAGAGGGGAGGCTAAGGTTTTGAGTTCAGATAACAAAGATGATGATAATAACACAAATGAGAAAAGAAGAAATAAACTCCCTATTTCAACTGATCCTTGGTCATATAAGGTTGGGATCCAGGTGCATAAGTAATCACAGAAGTCTTCTGGTGCCAACATTAGTGAGGAGAGGGGAAAAAACCAATCCAGCCATTCTTTGTCTGATTACACACCTTGGTTCTACTTGGTTTCTTTGCACAGAGGGAGTTCTTCAATCTTTGGATCAAAAACAGTATCTCTCCCTTTTATCTGTAGCAATAGTCTAGCTCAGGAGATAAAATGAGAAAGGGGACAAAGAAAAGCTTTGCCAGCTCAGTACAAATCCCAGTAAACAGACCAGAGGCACAGTGTGTGTTCACCGCCTATATTGGCACACGTACGAATGGACTGAAATACCCATTTGACCTAAAATAAAAGTTTTATATCGTGCAAAGAGAAACAGAGTTTTGTCAGAAAGAAGACCTTTGACAAGCCAGAAGACAAATGTTTATTTAAAACAATTTTTAAACTCTGATTCAGAGGAGAGATGCCCAGCCAAGGATTAAATCCCAAGGGGGCATCAACAAGCTAAAGTCCCTGCCTGGAAATTCAGTTTTTAATGGTGTGGTTATAAAACTATGTGTCCTCAAGTAGAACTAAGAAAACTACAAAGATACTCCCATTCCAATTCCATGACACAGGCCTAAATATAGAGTGGAGGAAATGCCTGGTCAACAGACCCATCAAATTCACTAGCCTTTCTGGATGTGAATACCAATGATACCTTAACAGAGATTACACCCTTCAAAGTCCAGTTTTGTGTCTGTGATTACCAATGATGTGGAGCACTGTTAGAGAGAAAGAGAAAAGAAAATATTTAAACTGTAATTCTAGCTTATCCATTTTGCAGATAAGAAAATGGAGGGAGGTGAAATTGTTGCCCACATTCAGAGAGCAGAAGCTAAGACTAAGGTTTTCCTAGAACTCAGCCCATGAGGTTTCCTAACCACTTTGTTGCCTCTCAGTTTAAAAAGTTCTAGAAGAAAACATTGAGGGATCTTCTTTTTCTAGGGTTTGCAGGGTAAACCATGGTAGAAAATTCATTCTGTGTTTTCAGTTAGAGCACAGGGAGTATATGGTATGAGGTAGGGAAGGAGGAGCAACAAGTCCAACCACTTTTTGTTCATAAGAAGAGGTGCTCAGAATGTTCTCTCTCTATAGTGGACATTCCTTGGCCCTGAAAACTTGTGGGCCCAGGTGCCTTCTGGGGAAGCGTGGGCTAGAGGAGACATACATCGACATGGAAAATCTGAGCAAATGGTCCAGTGGCTCAGGTCTCTTCATTATGTGAACACTCCCTAGATGCAGCCCTCACCTTTTCTTTTCCCTTCCCTTCTAAATTGGGTTGCTGTTTGCTCATCTTCAGCTATTTCCTTTTATCTTCTACCAAAAAAATGAGGTCAGCTGTACTATCTGAGAACTGTCAAGTGATGGTCTATGTTCAGGAGGTCAGAAGATGGTGGAACTAAGAACTCAGTGGCCCTGTAAAGAGGAATAAGAAAGTGGACCAGGCAAAGGGGCATAATTAGTTCACACTAGTATGTTCCTAGAAACCAGACCCGGGATAGGAAAATGGGAGTGATATTCTGGGATAACTTGTAGATAACGTTCTGGAACATTCTAGGCTTTACTTAAATAGAAATGAACACAGGGGTATCCTAGAAATAATGAATTTGATGATTCCAAAAGTTAAAAGGAAATTCCTGGAGTCCATCTTCCTCAAAATAGGATGCATTTACCAATAAGTCAAAGGTATGGTCACATAATCATTCAGAAGCTAACCATGACAAGTTAAAAACAAAGCTTTATGTTCATATGGAAATTGTATCTGCTTCAGTGTTCTCCTACACTCCAGGGGGGGGGGGCGCAAAGCCTACGTGAAGAGGAAGTTGATCAGGACTTTCTCTATTTTCAAGCAATTTGTATATCAACCTGAAACTATTGGTTTTTAGGGTAGACATGTTTACTTAAAAGATTCATAGAAACAATCCAATCTCAGATATTTGCGCGTCAAAGAGACATCTTGATATTTTAGCACCAAGTAATGTTCTCCTAAATGGAACTGCAGCAGAATTTTATATAATGCAGGGACTTTTGTTTGTTTTCATTTTTTCAGTCCTGGGGGTTGAACCCAGGGCCTCGTGCACACTAGGCAAGTGCTGTACCACTGAGTTGCCTCCTTTTATACTTGAAAAAAGCCCTCACGAAGTTCAGCAGGGCTGGGATTTAGCTCAGTTGGTAGAGCTCTGCTCTGCAGTCTCTGAGGTCCCAAGTTCGATTCCCAGCACCACAAAAATGGGAGAAGGACCTGGCAATCCACTCCCAAGACAATCCTGAAACAGTCAGCCATTGAAAACCCTATGAGGGTCTCTGTGAGTCAGATGCGACTTGATGGCACCTAACAATAGCAACAATAAGTTACACAGGCTGCCTCCGCCCTCAAACTTGCAATCCCCCTGCCTCAGGCTCCAGAGTTGCTGGGATTATAGCCATGTACCATGGAACCCAGCATAATGTGGAGTTTTAAGTTACTTTGGATCAAGTAGTTTCTAAAATATATGTTCAAATGTCAAATGAAGTAATGCATTGTCACAAGTGGAAGCAGCCTCTACACTTGGCCCCTGGATGGGGAAATGAAAGGAAAAGCCAGCCACGTGGTCAAGGCAGCTAATACTTGACTGACCGTTGGTGTTTAAGCAGACTTTCCTCTGCTGTGCCTGTCTCTACTCCGACTTCCATTCAGGCTGCACACAGACGACCTGTAGGTATTTGAGCTGCCAAATTTCCCTCTCTCTGCACATGAAATACTTGTGGTTAAGTCTTTAGTGCCTGGATCCTCTAAGCTTTTGGAGTCCACACTTAATACTGAGAAGCGTAACTGCAGACAAGTGCTTATTCCTGGAAATGTCACAGATGTCATCCAGTGAGACTCTTGGAACAGTGAAAGACAGATCCAAGGTGGGGACGCCCAGTCTGAGGATTCAGGATGACATTCAGGCAGAGTGACCCTTTCCAGCCAGTCCAGCCTGGCCACAACCTGTCAAACATGAATGGGCCCTGGGTTTCACATTCCAAATTCTGTCATGGAAGAAAATAATGCAAAAAGTTTACCTGTACTAACACCAGCCGGCTACAAACTAGTGATAACAAAAATCAAACACAGGAGACCATGCGGCTGTTGAATTCCCGACTTTGGCACGTGGAATCCCTGAATTCTTGCCTTCTGAGGACTTAACTTGCCAGTTTTCAAGTCCTCCTACCAAATGGTTCTCGGGAAAGCATGTTACTCTCTGGGCCTGCGATAATTGGGAAGATACCGCGGTGGCTTTTTAAAAAAAATCTCTCAAATCCCATAATTGTACACATTTTCGGTCTCGCTTCCTGTACTCGTTTCTCTTCCCCTCGCGGATCTCCTCCAGAGAGCTCAGGAAAATGAAAGAAACCACTGTGACGAAGCTGGAATGCATGGAAACCATTCCGCCTCCTCCTTTAGGACAGGGATCAGATCCCAGGACTCTGCCCTCAGCCCCTCCAGGCCCTCCCAGCCCCTTCCCCCTGGCCGAAGGGAAGATGAGGCTCTGATAGGCGTCCTGGGAGGAAGTGCCGTCTTTTGGGAAATGGCAAAATTGTGCGACTACATTAAAGTCAACACTATTTATCTTCACCTCTTGTCCCATGGCTAACAAAGGCGCACCACGGCCTGGCCCAGCCCCCGTGCACAGCTGCAATAAAACAGAAGGCAGGACCTGCCACTTTCAAGTGTCAGAGGCTTTGTGCTGACTACTAGTTTATGAGGCTGATGTCGAGCATCGCAGTCAATGAAGTCTTTGTCCTAGGTGTGCGGGGCAGGACAGTGGAAGAACTGCCCTCTCTTACACCCCAGGCAGATCCATCTTGCCCTCGCCCCGGTCCTCCGCTCTTCTGTCTCGACAGCACACAGAGAGGGGATCCCCCCCTGAGTTAATGTACTGGAAAATTGCTCTGCATGTTTATGAGGGGGTGCCTTGCAAATGAAAGAAAAAAGGAGAGGGAGAAAGAACGGGGAAGAAGAGTCATTTTTTCCCACTGAACTCGTTGGCCTCAAGCTTGAGGACCCGACCCTGATTAAAGAAATCTCAATGTCCTGCTAGGGGGTTTATTGTGGAGTTTGGCAGAATGCACTTCCGACCGAATTTTTTTTATTATTATTTATAATCACAGAGTGGTTTTGGACAGCTCCTATCACCCACCCACCAACAGCCACCCTGACCCCAAGGCAAGCGCACGCGCGCGCGCACCCGCGCATCCCAGCCCTGGGCTTTGGAGAGGCCCCATCCGCTCCCATCCAGTTTTCCTCGGAACAACCTATTCTCCTCGGAGGACCTCGTTTTCCCAAGACGATTCCCTAAAAACAGCAAACATGTTGTTTTCATGCAGTCGCAG
This sequence comes from Pedetes capensis, assembly GCA_007922755.1. NCBI lineage: Eukaryota > Metazoa > Chordata > Mammalia > Rodentia > Pedetidae > Pedetes > Pedetes capensis. The sequence goes on along the minus strand of VMDO01014242.1, from coordinate 29,210 downwards.
GAACACTGGACCATGTGAACTCGGCTGCTGGATGGACGCGGAACGCAGAGGAGGCGGCACTACGTGATATCGCTCACTCCCTGAACGTTTTTTCCTCGCTAAAAATAATCTCCTTTATCTCCAGCCTCCCTCCCAAACTCCTGCGTTTTATTCCTCTGCGGGAGGCTTCAGGCTAAAATAAAATACCATGTGAGTGGTTAAGACTTCCAATGTGGATGGCTCTGAAGGAAGGGCCTGCAGGGGCACCAGAAAATTTTGTAAAACCCGAGCCGAGTTCTTCCAGAAACTTCCACACCAAAATCACTGGAAATGGGAACACAGGAGTCTGGGTAATTACAGCCAATGGAAAATGTGTACTTTAGAAGCCAGCACACACACAGCAAGTATTCTTTCAGGAAATGAAGTAAAAGAATTAATTACCTAATGCTCCTGTTGATTGTTAATTTAGTCAGAGAATAGGAGGTGGGGGATATTTACACATAAGACTTCTTTCTCTGGTAATGAGAGGTAAGAAAAAAACACTAAGATGGTTTAAAGGAAAACCAGTGTTTAAAAAAGCATGAAAATGGCTCGAACGAATACAGTTAATAAAAGTATGGGATCAGTCCTCTGTCTTCAGCCTCCCCCGGGCTGTGAGCTCTGCCTCTTTCTGAGTTCAGGATGCCAGTGTCTGAGACCGAATGCCACACAGAGCTGTAATTTCCTGCCAAGTCACTGAGCGACCCCTCTCTCCTGTGGAATCTGACAGAGCACAGTTACCACTGCTCTTTTTCTTCCCTTTCTGATGCCAACAGTTGAGGCGTTTCTGTGAAATTATTCAGATTTTCCGCCTGAGGCATGTCCTCCTCCTCCCCTATCTTCTCCACTCTCTACTTTTTGCTAAGATTTATTTTTTTCCAATGAGGATGTAACTTTCTCTTCTCCCGCTTCAAACTCAGTCCCACTGACAACCCAGGGGCTTAAACATTTAGCAAGAGGGCAAAAAGAAACGGGGTGAGGTTGACAAATCATGCCCAGGAGAGCAGGGCGGTCATTAAGCCCAACGCGCAGGGTAGCAGGGACCCCGACTCCCTCAGCCCCCGCTCCCTCTTGGCCCCTCTGGTGGGAGGTCAGTGACGTTTGCTCCCCAGGTCTGCTCCCCGAAGACCCTTCATAAGCAGGTGTCACTGTAACGTGTTCGGGGAATCAAGCATAAATATGACCCCTGACCCCAGCTGTCAGCTGATCCACCCGGCTCTTAGAAATAAACTCTGGGCTTTTCCACCCGCCCCTCTTTCCCACCAACCCCCTCCTCCGGGCCGGGCGCCTCCCGGCCTCTGTGCCTGCCGTTCCCACTCCAGACTTGGCAGCCTTGCGCGCGCCCTGACCTCTCTCTTCACGGGGGTCAAAGGCCCGGGACCTCAGGCCGGCCTCTTTTCTTGCCGAAGGCCAGCTGATGAATCATTCCCAACCAGAAGGGAACAGAGGAGAGGCCCGAGCCGCCAAGGCCTTTTGAGACACCACTGTGGCCTATACATCAGCGTTTACCCTGGTCTGACACTTGCAAAACTCATGCTCCTCTCTGGGAATCGCAGGAAGAAGAGATGGAGGCTGCAGAGGAGATGACTCTGCCCAGGCTGGGTGACACAGAGGGAGTCCGGGAGAGGGAGAGGGAGAGGGAGAGGGAAGAGAGAAAGAGAGAG
>VMDO01014242.1:0-27428 GCA_007922755.1 Pedetes capensis | reverse complement strand
TATGTCAGTGTTTCTCTATTTTTCATAGGGTTTTCAATGGTGGATTGTTTCAGGAGTGGCTTGCCAGGTCCTTCTCCCTAGCCTGCAGCACCTGGTTTTCCCAGGCGGTCTCCCATCCAAGGACTAATCAGGCCTGACCCTGCTTAGCTTCTGAGATCTGATGGGATCAGACACTATATATATATATATGGTATACTATATATATATATATAGTATAATATAAAATATATGGTATATTATATATTATATATTTATATATTTATACACTATATATAGTATATACATATACTCTATATATATAGCATAAAACCATATTTTAGATATATACCATGCAATGATTAAACCCAGGAAATTAACATATGCATTACCTCACATGTTGATTGTTTTTTAGGTGTTGTCAAGCCAGGCCCAACTCATAGCCGCCCAGTGTACAACAGAATGAAACACTCTCTGACACTGTGCCAGGCATAGGATCATTTTTATGTTTGAGCCTGTTGTTACAGCCACTGTGCCAATCCATCTAGTTGAGGTCTTCCTTTTCTCTGCTGCTGTTTTTTGTGGTAAGAACACTTAAAATGTATCCTCCACTGCATTCTTCTAAAAGAACGTCACATTCTCACCTCTCATTGTCTTTAGGCAAATGGTCTACCATTTAGATGCCCGGACCCAACGTCCGATTCTCCATCAACACATATGGGAGCTCTCCCTCCTCCCTCCTTCCCCCTCTGGTTCTTTTTCTCTTGTCCCATCTGCACTTACTGTTTCTCTAAGGTCTCCTGCCTCACACACAACTTTGATCAAGTTCTCATTGGCTCCATCTTGGACACAGAGGACTCTCGCACTTTCAAGTCTGTATTCAACTACATCGTATAGTTGTAATCAAGGCTGGGCATGTAGTTCAACCATAGAGCACTTGCCTAGAATGTGTGAGGCCCTTGTTTGAACCCCAGCACCACAAGCACACAAATAAAATGAAACAAATAGAAATTTAAAAAACAAGAATTTTCTGGGCTTGGGGGTGCACACCTATAATCCCAGTACGGGAGGCAGAGACGGGAGGATCGCTAGTTGGAGACCAGAGGCAGTCTGCATAACTCAGCGAGACCCTGTCTCAAAAAGTAAAAAAAAAAAAAAAAAAAAAAAAAAAAAAAAAAAAAAAATGGTGTGAGGGTGCAGCTCAGTGGTCCAGCACTTGTAGAGCATGCAGGCATGAGGCCCTGGGTTCAACCCCCACTACCACAAAAAAAAAAAAAAAAAAAAAAAAAAAAAAAAAAAAAAAAAAAAAAAAAAAAAAAAAAAAAAAAAAAAAAAAAAAAAAAAAGAAAGAAAGAAAGAAAAGAAAAAGAATTTTACAAAAGATACAAAGACATAAATTTACCCGATGTGGGTAGATCAGGTAGCACACAGATAAATGTGAAACAAGATAACAAACGCTATGTGTCGTATCAGAGAGGCTGACCGGCTTTTGTGAGCGCTCAGAAGGTAGTATTATTGGCATTATGTGTTAACCAAGACTTATGCACTGATCCCACAGATATGCATGTGACGGCACAGGGGAAAAAGTAAATCAAAAATGTGAAGGCACCAAAGGTGCTCAGGGACTGCCAGCAGACAAGGGTTCACACCCTTGCAAAGCTGAGCTCAGGTCCGGGCTGGGCTTCGTTCAGGTTCAGGTTTAAATTTCAATCCTATGTGGAGATAGATCAATAATGTTTTTTCAAGTACTTTTTTCATATTTTAAATAGCTAATGATGAAAAGGGCTGGGATTTAGCTCAGTTGGTAGAGCACTGTGCTACAGTCTCTGAGGTCCTGAGTTCGGTTCCCAGCACCACAAAAATAGGAGAAGGACCTGGCAATCCACTCCCAAGGCAATCCCGAAACAGTCAGCCATTGAAAACCCTATGAGGGTCGCTGTGAGTCAGATACTGACTCGACGGCACCTAACAACAACAACAACAACAACAACAAATGATGAAAAGGGCTGGGATTTAGCTCAGTTGGTAGAGTTGGTAGAGACGCTCTGCAGTCTCTGAGGTCCCAAGTTCGATTCCCAGCACTGCAAAAATGGGAGAAGGATGTGGCAACCCACTCCCGAGGCAACCTTGAAACAACCAGCCATTGAAAACCCTATGTGGGTCACTATAAGTCGGACACGACTTGACAGCACCTAACAACAACAACAACCATGATGAAAAAATAAAAGCTGAAGGTGAACTCAGTTTTCACTAGGTTTCAGGTTGAAGTTCAGATTCAGAAAAAAAATCTGAAAATACTTGAACTGGAAAAGGTTGAGGGTTTGGGCTGGAAGTCTTGTGGGGAAGTTTGATCTGCCAATCACACGCAGCAGCACAGAAGAGAGAGGCAAGGCAGAAAAAGAGTAAAACACAGCCATCCCTTGCATGCAGGATAGGTGGAGGTAAAATATGTGAAAGGACCAGACAATGTCTCTGGGCCTGGTGGGGGTGGGTGAGAGGCTCCTATAACCACACCATGCTCCCCTTCAGGCTGAAGACAAAGCTGTCGTGCACAGGTCTGAAAGTCAGTTCCAATGCCCGCACAGAACTTTTCCTCCTCTGACCCTAGGACCTCTTCTGTTGTGAATCAGAAGAGGATCCAGCCATGGCCTCTCCCTTTCTGGTGTTGGAGACTCTGTTCGTGGACCGTGCCCTGCTATAGCGACGGGTGCCAACTCAAAGTATTTAAGAAAAGCTTTCCTACAGCAAGTGGCATCACAATAGTCTCTTGGCTACTTTGATTTTCACCAACTCAGTCACTAAATACTGCATTTATTACACCATTTTTAGGAGTATGGTTAGTGTTTCTCAAACCTTAGAAAATGAAATTGAGCACATCGATGCAAAAGAATTCTGGAGTTAAAAGATGGATGACCTATATTAACAAATTTAAAAGAATAGAAGTCATACAAAGTATGTTGGCAGACCACAACGGAATTAAAGCAAAATTAATGGCAATAGAAAGTAGTATTTGGAAATTAAACAGTGAAATCAAATACATGATTTTTTTTAGAAACCCTTGGCGCAAAAAGAGGTCACAAGAGAAACTAAAAAAGAATGTTGAACTATATGAAAACAAAAATTAAGCTTGCCAAAATTTATGGAACACAGTGAAAGTAGTACATACAGGGGGATTGATAGCATTAAAGGTAGATGTCAGAAAAAGAGGGACATCAAAAATCCACAACCTAAGCTTTTATCACTATTTCAGGAAACATAAAAGAAGAGCGATCTTAGGAAGCGTAAGGAACAGAAATTAGAGCTGACGTCCATGGAATTGAAAATAGAAAAATAATAGGGAAAATCAATAAGGCTGAAAACTGCTCGTTCAGAAATAAATAAAATTGAAAAATCTCTTCTCAATCGAAACAAGAACAAAAGAGAAAAGATACAAGTTATCAATGTCATATGAAAGATATTAGTGCTGATTCTATTGGCATTTAAAAAATAAAAAGACAAAAAATAGAATGAGAAAGTCTTTGCCCTCACATTTCCTAACCTAAATGAATTAAACTGATTTGTTCAAAGATATAAACTGTCAAATCGCTCACAAAAAGAAATAAATAGGTAAACTGGGTATCTCTATTAAAGATACTGAGTAGATAATTGACACTCTCCCCAACAACAGCACCAGGTCCTGATAGTTTTACCAGTGACTTATACCAAATATTTAAAAAGAAGTAATACTGAGTCTCTGCAATTCTTTCCACAAAATAGAAAGAGAAGGAACATTTCCCAACCTCATTCTTTGATATCAGCATCTCCCTAATTAAGTAATGCTAGAACTTAGAAAATGCTTAATGCTAGAACTAGAAAAAGAAAAAGATATTCTAACACAGGAAAACTACAGACCAACATATTTTATGAAAATGGGCACAAAACTTCAGTGATAATAGTGTATAAAAATTATACAGTGCAGTAAAGTGAGATTTATTCTAAATTTGCAAGTCTGGTTCAACAGTTAAAATCAAAATAATCTATTACATCATTAGGCTAAAGAAACAGTACAGAATCCCGTAAATTCATACACAAAAAGTACTTGGAAAAATCCAAGAATGTTCATGATAAAAACTTGCAGTAAACTAGAGGTAGAGGAGAACTTCCTCAACTTAATTTTTAAAACTCTATAAAAATTTAGAGCCAACATCACTATTGACAATGAAAGACCAGACCTTTTAAGACTGGAAACAGGACAAAGATGTTGCCCCTTACCATGTTTAGTCAATAACATATTAGAAATCCTAACTAGACAAGGAAAAGAGATCATTATACAAGTAGAAAAAGAAATAAATAAAACTGTGTTTATTTACAAATAACAAGACTATTGGTGCAGAAAATCCCAAAGAATCTAAAACAAGCACAAAACAACCTCACAAGGTAATACAAGTAGAAAAAGAAATAAATAAAACTGTGTTTATTTACAAATAACAAGATTATTGGTGCAGAAAATCCCAAAGAATCTAAAACAAGCACAAAACAACCTCACAAGGTAATAGAAGAGACTAGCAAAGTCTCAGGGCTGGGATTTAGCTCAGTGGGTAGAGCGCTGTGCTGCAGTCTCTGAGGTCCCGAGTTCAATCCCCAGCACCGCAAGAATGGGAGAAGGGCCTGGCAATCCACTCCCAAGGCAATCCCGAAACAGCCAGCCATTGAAAACCCTATGAGGGTCGCTATGAGTCGGATACCAACTCGACGGCAACTAACAACAACAACAACAGCAAAGTCTCAAGATACAAAGTCAATATATAAAAGTAAATTTCTTCTCTATATATGAACAATGAATGGTATATGATTTTTAAAATACCATTTATAATAGCACCAAAGAAAAAAATGATAATTCTAATAAAATGCACAGAATATATATATGGAGAACCACAAAAAAAAATTAAATAAGTGGAAAATATTACATAATCATAGATTGGAAGATTCAATTCAATATTGTTAAGATGTCATGCACACACTAAAAGAAACATACAGCAGAAGAAAATGCAGCAAAAGGAAATGCATCAATAATTTAATTATAGTTCTGTGAGTAAGTGTAGCAGGTAAGATATTTAGTTCATATTTTCACAATTAACATGTATTTTCTAAATCTTGTCTCTTGGATAGAAATGACCTTAAATTTCCCCCCTAGTAAAAGTTTTATGATATGTCTTCAAAACAACATATTTGTTATGTTTTTAAAAATCATACTCATTCAAAAGAAAGTAATTATTCCTAATTGGTACTTTCCTATATAGTTGCTCTAATCAAAAATTATTTTGCCAATCAACCATTGAGCAACTACAAAAATTAGAGCTAACTTCTCATGTCATCTTCCTTTTTTTAAAAAAAATATGATCCATGTCCCATGTTATGCATAGAGCTGCAATGAGTTCCAAATGGACTAGTTCTTTGGATGAGTGAAACACTAAATATCTTGTTATTGTCATCTCTCACTTGCTAGAAATGGAGACACTTGCTGTGAGTAGAAACTCCCTTGCATTTCCCCTTGAGTTTTTAACCCGGTCAGACTTACACATTCATTAGGCATTCTGAATAAATGGTTCAATTCATCTTGTTTAATTCCAATAGACTTTCCTATATTTGTCAGAAATATTAAAAGAAAATCGTCAGTAGCTTCTTCTCAAGTTGCAGCACAGACTATAACGAAAGGAAGGAAAATGAAAAGTTGGTGAAGGTCTTTTTCTCACACCTTTTAGCCTAGCAAAATCCTCTTTGGAAAATGACTCTCTGTTTTCACTGTCCTTTCTTCTTCAGCCTCACACCTAGGCTGACATTCTCACGCTCTCGTTGATCTGCTCTTCTGAGCAAATTTGAAGCCAGATGCTCCATAGAAGAAGAAATGAATGAGAAGGTATTTGCCAGGGAAAACAACACACAGGGCATGGAAACCCCACCTGCCCACAAGACTTGCTAGTCAGCAATGGAAACACAAACTTTGACCTGCTCTGGAGAACTGGGCTTAACGTGCCTAGACCCAGCCCAGAGCACAATGGATGAGATGGTCACGTCGGGGACAGTAACGGAACTTGGAATGTGTTTTCTTTCAACCTGATTATTCCACAGATGATACTCGTTAATAATCGTTCCCATTGCCCTAGCCTGTATTTTTATGGGAATATTTATTTTTCACCTATCAAAGCTTGGAGAGGCTGGGGTCTAGCTCAGCTGGTAGGCTCTGCTAACTCTGAAGCCCTGGGTTCAATCCCCAGGACTGAAAAAACGGGAGAAGGGCCTGGCAGCCCATTCCTGAAATAACAGCCATTGAAAACCTTATGGATAGCAGAGAAGCACTGTCAGATATGGTGTGTCTTTCCATCTATTGTACATCGGGTCAATAGGTATTGGATCAGACTTGATGGCATATAACAGACAGACAGACAGATCAAAGGTTATTTCCATGCTCTGTTTGACAGAACTTGAAAAGGATGGATATGGGATTCCAACTCAGGTGTACCTGACCCCAGTGCCCTTGATCTTCCCTATCCAGTTGAATTTCCTGTTGAGTCTCTGCAGAGGAAGAAGGGTCGTTGGCTAATTCCTTCCACATGGCAGGGGAAGACACCACGCCTAAGCCAGCGCTGGATGAGGCAGCAGGAAGACGGAGGTGGTACAGGGGGAGGTCTGGGTAGGACTCAAACCGTCAGGAGAAGTGAAGAATTAAGAAGGCAGCTGTTAAGATGAATCCTGAAGGATCGCAAAGCCTTCTCCCATCGTGCCTGGGCGATGGGAGCTTCCGAGCTGCGCTTTACGGAGCTGTGTGGAGATTGGCTTATAGAACGGAGGAGCTTGAGGAGTCAGTGAAGAGATTCTGCGGAGCGGGAGAGTTATGGATCTGCACCTGGGCTGTGTCGCCGGAAAGAGACACAAATGACAACGGAAACAGATGACCAAGGTGTGCAGACAGGATGGGTTCAAGTGAACGCCAAAGCTAAGAGACAGAGAGGGCACAAAGAGGTGACCCGAGATGGCACAACCATGGAATTAAAATGAGAGTGGAAACACCATGAAATAAGAAAACCAGGAGTTTGAGGTGGACAGGCCAGAACTCCATTTTGGATTGGAAACACTCACTTAAAAAAAAAATTATAACTAAGCAGTAAGCTTGTCACTATCACTGAGTTATAAAACCTGTGGATACCACGTTGGTCATATTCTGTAATGGTGCTGATACACGGGGGAAAGATGCCATCAGTCATTTGAAGATTGTGGCTAAGAATAGTCCCAGGCTCATGGGGGGATTAAGGAAGAAAGGGACTCGATGTACTTACAAGTTAGACACAGCTCCATGAGAAATGGCAAATACTTGAGAAAGGGCATGGAGAAATCAATCCTTGGGGATGCAAAGGAGGATCAATGACATTCCTTGGTTCTACATTTTTTAAACCCCAAGAGGAAAGAGAATAGACAGATGGTTCTTTAAAGCATAGCTGAACTCTTTTTTTCATCTACAAAAGAAAAACTATGCTTGCCCTTAGTTTACCCTCAATAAATCCATAAATAGAATCATGCATGCCTTTTACTAAAGTAAAATGGTCACTAAACATGTTAAAATTTAAATTTTTATTTCTTGACTAGCATCCTAATACAAGGAACACATCAATCTCTTTGATGTTTTTCCTAACAGACCTAAAAAGAAAGCATAAGAAAATAACTTGGTTAGTAAAGTTTTTTCCAACAGTAATAAAGAGTGTTCAACTCAATAACTGTGTGCATATGTATATAACTTAAGTGGGATTACAGAAATACATAAAAGCTTTATAGTCAGACACTAGATTTATTGAGAAGTTTTATTGTCACATTGTAGCAGAAGACAGCATCAGAAAAGATGCCGTTGTCTTTTCTCAAAAGAGTCAACTCTCAAGGTTGGTTTGAAGCTCAAAGAACTCTATCTCTGGGCTAGGCATGGTGAGGCACACCTGATATCCCAAAGACTGGGGAGGCAGAGGCAGGAGGATCATGAGTTCAAGGTCAGAGGCAGCTGGCATAACTCAGTGAGACCCTGTCTCAAAATAAAAATAAAGAAATATTTCTCTGTTTTATCAAGCCACAGAATCCAACTCAATAACAAGTTCAAAAAGTAGATGAAGATTTAAGAACACAGGTGATGTCTTGTAGAATAGGCAAAGATCTGCATAAAAGCTGCCTATGCCTCCAAAGTCTTGGTAGATTCTAATTCTATACTTGTGGTCAACACCTTGATTCATCATTGTTGAACAATCTGTGTATTCATTCACCATATGACCGTTTGCCTATCCGTGCATGCTGTATTTTGAAGAGTTTCTATATAGTCAGTTGGCAACACAGTTCTACCTTCTTGTGGAATTTGCAATGCTCAACGCTACTTTGTGCAGATTCACTAACTCAGTGAAAACATTCACTCAACAAACATTTACTGGGTGCACGTTTTATCAGTTGCATCAGACAAATTAATCTCCTTATGACTTGCTTGGTTGTTTGACCAAATTACTGAAGGGATTTATAGAAATGGTTAAATTAATTCTGTGTGTAGAAGCAGCAAAGTAATCAATATGGGAAAAGACCTACTTGTTTAATGTCAGTGGACATAATGATCCGGGACTTCTATACACAAGACCAAATAAGTTTCAGATTTTTTTTGTGCGCTAAAGGCAACTGATATGGTACATTAATATATCAGCTGTAGACAGCGAAGTTGGAAAGGAGCTATTTGTCTGTGTCTGTGTTATTGGTGTGTAGGTGAACATACCATAATTCCTCTCTAATTTGGCATGTCCTCCAACAAACTGCAAAACATACTCTAAGAGGCGACGGATACAGAAGATCTCTGTTATAGAATAAGATACGAAACATACATAATGCATGTTATTTGGGTGGGACAATAATCCCTGCCAGAGTCATATAGTTTCTGTGTCTAAAGTTCCTTGCTATCATCACTGTTACTTTCATTCATTTATCCAGATAGTTCTTGACACATACTATGTTGCCAATGTGACATTAGATGTGGGAACAGAGGAATGAGAAGTTGTGAGTGAAAGGATACTTAAATGAATAACCCAGCGTGCCTCATGCTACATTGGAGGTTCCCAGATGGCATCGTGGGAATGCAAGGTGACAATACAGGGCCAGGATGACTTGTGTTTCCAGGAGTCCTTTCTGAGTTAGGACTTCATGGATACAGATTGGATGATGGGGGTGGAAGATGAGAGAGAGAGAGGGAGGAGTGAAGAGGTATATCCCAGGTGTTTAACAGGATAGTCGGTAGCAGATCAAGGCCTAGAGCCTAGTCCTCACACCCAAGTCAGTGTCCCGGCATCCGATCCAGGATCACTGCCACTAAGCCACATAGATCCCAAAGTCCTTAGGGTGCCTAATGCTTTATATACCTGGTTGTGCACTTCGTCAAGGTCTTCAGTGACTTAATCCAAAGTTCTTTGAAAGCAAAGACTTTGACTTTCCATCCTTACCCTCAGTGCGTTGCAAAAGACCAGCTACCTATTCAAACTTTTTTGCATGGAGATATAAATGAACAGACTGAGTAATGTAGGTACAAAGTAAGGCTGTGAGGAGGTAGGTGGGTAGGTGAGTAGGTAGGTGGGTAGATGGAAAGATAGATACATAGATGTAATCAGATACAGAAAGAATTTGACAGGTGATCTATACAGAAATAGAAACAGGTCTACAGGTAGAAATCAGAAACCCATGCCCAACCTCTCAAATTATTTCAGAAATTCATCTATAAAGCTGATCCTGATTATACCAGAGGTGTGATGTTGGTTTTCCTTACTTTCATTAAAGATGATAATATGCTGGTGGGTTTTAACCCTTATCACCAATCTCCATTGTCCAAGACAAAAATCAGAACATCCTCTCGTCATCTACATATTCAAATTCCAGACGATCAAGAATAATACAGAAAAGTGTTTGCATCAGAGTCTTCAACAGAAGAAAAGCCACAGATCAATAAAGCTAAAAGTGTGGATTAAAGAGCCGCTTCTAATGAGAACAAAGTAGACACTAAGACTCAGTCAAACTTTGCACTTTAAACCATGATTTTGAGATATGCAAAACAACTCGCACATACTTTTAATATTACCTTAAAGTAGTCACAGTATCAGGTCAATTTTTTCTGCTTAAAAGATTTGAAAGAATGCTCAAAGTTCATCAAACTCGGCATAGCAAAGAAAGGAAAACCTTTGCAAGAAACTCAGGCCTTCCTCATTATGTCACAGGTTGGAAAACATAATTGCTTGAATAAATAATCACATTTCTCTGGTTTGTTTCCCTGGAACTATATCCTACTTCGGTAAAAATTTGCATTGCTCTGTTCATTTTTAACTTGTGTGATAATTTTAAAAATAAATTAGTTGCTAAAGAGAACATGACTTTTTTTTTTTTGACTCTTCACCTATTCACGCTGCCAATAATCATCTTTCTTTGTCTTTACTTAAAAGAAACATCCCACTTTGATAATGTTCCTGGGGACTCACAATATTTTTCTGATCTCTTATTCCTATGAGAAAAAAATGTTTAAATCTTCCAGATAGAATTTCTTCAACTCACTTAAAGAATTTCACCTTCTCAACACCCTCGCATTTAACTTAATGTTTTTCAGATTTCCAAACTCTATTAGAGCGATACTAAACAAACAACTACAGTTCAAGGGTCAGGGAAAGGGACCTATTAGGTGAAAGGTTGAATAACTTGAAAGAAGAGAATTACCATTTTAAGGAAGAAGTTTAACAGGTTTGAGACCTCTGGTGTGCTGGTAAGAATCAATTTTTTTTTTTCATTTTCTCTTTTCTCTTCATCACTAAGGTGTTAACTTTTTAGCTGCTAGGGATTTGAGCTTTATTAGGTTTTCTCCTTCCACTTACTTATTAAGTTAGACATAACATTACTTCATGGCCCAAACAATATTTCAGATACTATGAAGCAAATTGCCTTAGGGAGAAACCAAGTTAAATTTGTACCCTAAATTTGTTCTCATATTTATAACCAAATTAATTCTGCAAACATGATTCTTAGGAAACACATTGAACCATTCAGGTTAAAACAGATGTTACTCATCCATATAAAAAACCTGAAATGTGATTCTTTGTGTGTGTACTCAGAGAAGGCATGCAGCAACCAAGCAGACACAAGAAGAAACAAGGGCAGGTGCGAAGAGTTTGAAGATCGTAGTTGGATTCCTCTTTTCCCCTTCCTGCCTTCCTTCCTTGGAAATTTGGCAAAGGAGTGAGAGAAAACTTTTCAAATCTGTTTTCAATAAGATCGCCTGCCTATGACTTTGAATGAAAAATGACTAGCGGAGCAATTATGGAAGGTCTGGTGTTTGGCTCACTTGGTAGAGTGCTGCTCTGTGCTCTCTGAGGCCCTGGGTCCGATCCCCAGCACCACAAAAATGGGAAAAGGACCTGGTAGCCCAGTGCAGAAATAATCAGCCATTGAAAACCCTATGAGGGTTGCTATGACTCAAATCCAACTTGACAGCCCCTAACAACAACAACAACAACAACAACAACAACATAAATTTTGAGAGAGCCACTGGCTAGACAGATGGAGACTCAATAGGACCTTGCAGAGATGAGAATGCAGAAATTTGGCACCACTGAATTCACTCACCTGTTCATTCATTAAACCCTGGGATTACCATGGGTCAAAAAGTGAGTGTATGAACTTGATAGAAAATCCAGAAAGTGACAGATAAAGGTATTCTCCTAAATTGTATTATTCATTCCAATTATTTTGCTGATCATGTTCTTTTTTGTTGTTGTAATGATTAGTTTCTTGAAATAAAGCACTTATATTTTGATTTGAAATTCATAGTCAACGGGTTAAACAATGACTAAGTGACCTCCAAATGTGTCAGTTGTACAGCCAGGTTCAATATATGACAGTATTGTAGGAAACAGCCTTTAGGACTGCATGCCTGTGTGCCATAGGATTTATTTCAAACGTTGATTGCAAATAGACCCTAAAGGTCAAAGGAAGCTTATTATTTTGTAGCTATGTAAGAATGAGTGCTAAAAAGTACTATAGAATATTGCTGTTTGCGGGTGCCATTGAGTCAGGTCCAACTCATAGTGCCCCTCTGTACAACAGAATGAAACACTACCCAACGTGGTGCCATGCACACAGGCTTTTGGGGGCTCCATGTTGTAGCCACTGTGTTTCTTCTCATTTTGAGTTGTGCCACATCAGCAAAAGGAGGTCCCAGAGGCTTGACTACATTCCCATCATTAATGTTGACTCTACTTTGAGGAGGCAACTCTTCCCCAGTTTCTTGAATGCCTACCAGCCTGGGGGGCTCAGTTCCCAGCACTATATTTGACAGTGCTTCTGTGCTATTTGGTGGCTGGGATTTAGCTCAGTTGGTAGAGCGCTGCGCTGCAGTCTCTGAGGTCCTGAGTTCAATTCCCAGCACCGCAAAAATGGGAGAAGGACCTGGCAATCCACTCCCAAGGCAACCCCGAAACAGTCTGCCATTGAAAACCTTATGAGGGTCGCTATGAGTCGGATACCGACTCGACGGCACATAACAACAACAACAACTGTGCTATTCATGTTTTCAGTGGCTAATTGCTTAGGGAGTGGGCTGCCAGGTCCTTCTTCCTAGTCTGTCTTAATCTGAAAGCTCAGTGGAAACCTACCTACCATGGGTGGCCCTGCTGGTATCTGAGATACTGGTGGCATAGCTTTCAGTATCACAGCAACATGCAAGCCCCCACAGCACGACAAGCTGACAGACACTCGGAGGACAGAATACTATCTAGGTTAAAGAGATATACAATTGGATTGCCCAGGTAAATCTGTGGCCTAGGGGTGGGTGTGTGTGTGTGTGTGTGTGTGTGTGTGTGTGTGTGTGTGTGTGTGTGTGTTTGCAGCCCTGAAGTACATCAGCTGCACCAAATTCTGCTTTGGTTGGACTGAGAACAGCCAGAGGCTACCCTCCAGCCTCACAATAATCCACAGAACTACGGCTTATTTATACAACTAAGTCATTTCCTCCGCTGGATCCATCTTCATAATCCAGCTTAATCATGGGAAAAGTTTCGCTCTACCCTGGAAGCTGCATTTTCCCATGAGTGGCCCTAGACGTACAGTGTGCTTAGGGTGGGGTCCTTCTGTGCATCCAGAAGACCTCTCTAACGGATCCGGATTACTAGAGAACATTCTCAGTTACACTTGCTGTACCCTTTCTCATTCCATTTTGTCATTTTATTATAAATAAGGGTCTTTATCTCAGTCTGCTCTTAATAAGTCCCATTTAGGTGCATGAACCGGGTTAGAGCAGAAGCAATCTTATTGGTATCAGAATCCTTGAATCTCAGCACACAATAGCAACAGGAGTTCAATTTTCTTTTCCTTTGCTTCGTTTTTGCATTGTACCATGGGGCTGAACCCAGGGCCTGGTGCATACTTTGCAAGTGCTTTACCACTGAGCTGCACCTCCAGCCCCTCTTCTCATTTTTATCTTGAGACGGGGTCTCGCTGAGTTACACAGGCTGTGCCTGGCCTCTAACACGAGATCCTCCTGCCTCTGCCCCCTGATTTGCTGGGATGGCAGACGGGCACCACCAGCCCAGCTTTGGAGTTAAATATTCTAATTGCGTGTGCCCCAGTGAAAAGAGACCACAGCTTTCTAGTAGCCTTAGCCATCTAAGGAAGCTTTGGGCTGGAGCTGGCCTTATAAGTAGCTTCAGAACATAAGTGTCCTGTGAAATCACGCCTGTCCAATGAATCAAGTGCGAATACAGATGTGTGTTCTCAGAGCTGTTCTAGAATTTAGTCCCCAGAAGGTGTGAGCTCAGCTGGAATGTGCCTGACACTTCCAGGTTATAATGCAGCCAGGAACTTGCTGAAAATTGTTGACCAAACACTTCTCAGGTAGAGCTATCTAGGATCAGGCAATGGGAAGGGAGGACAAGAAAGAAGGCATCATTTCCAGTAGCATCTCCTCAAAGTGACCAGGGCAGACTCGACTGATAGAGAGACCTCCACAGTAGGTACTGGCATTTGGTCTTCCAAATCTGTGCCCAGTGCTTTAACTCTGACTGCTAGAAAGGAAAGGGCAGCTATCACCGGATTTATGTTGTTGTTGTTGTTAGGTGCCATCAAGTTGGTATCCGACTCATAATGACCCTTCTAGGGTTTTCAATGGCTGACTGTTTTGGGATTGCCTTGGAGTGGATTGCCAGGTCCATTCTCCCATTTTTGTGGTGCTGGGAATTGAACTCGGGACCTCAGAGACTGAAGTGCAGCGCTCTACCAATTGAGCTAAATTATAAGCAGTCCTTATGTTTACCATGAATTATGTCCCTGGAGAAGAGATGGTAATCAGACAGGATGAAAGGAGAACCTGATTTTCCCATCGACACGGTGTGATAGCAGGAGACTCTCCATCGGTAAAGGGGTGTGCTGCCTGATGACTTACAGAAATAACAACAATCACCCCATCACGCACTGCATACCTGGGCATGCTGGGGTGTCAAGTGCCCAGGGTGTGGGGAAGGCATTTAGACTGGGAAGATAATGAGGGGTTAACTTTCATCAAATTGTATGTCTTTAAGAACTTTCCTGTGGAGGGGAAAGGGAAGATGTGGAACGTAAAGCATTCAGAGTTGTCATGGAGAAAGATAACGGGCAAGACAAGCGGAGATGGGACGTGTCGCGATGCAGATAAAACTAGCAACACGCTAGGCACGTGGCCGGCGGGGAGCGCAGCGTGGCCATCATGGAGGTTGCCCACGTGAGTTATAATGTTAAGCTCAAGTAAACATAGATAAAAACAGGAAGATATTAGCACATGGGCAAGAAATTTAGCTTCTGAGTGCTCGAGTTGAGGGAGACAGACAGACACAGAGAGACAGAGGTAGAGAGAGAGAGAGAGAGAGAGAGAGAGAAGAGAAGGAGTAATGGGAAAGAGGAAGGAAGGAAGGGAAATAGGAAAATGAAAGCTCTCTGGCTGTAGACACCAGACTCTCCACTTCCTACAAGTTTCTTTGCTAGTGTTTCAAAAGGAAGAAATAAATTAAGTATGGGGAAAACACAGAGGTGTCCAATACATTCCAATATTCTGTGTGTATTCTCAGAATATTACATTTAATGTGGCGACTATAGTGAAACACGAAAGAGTTTTAGACTCTACAGTTATTAGTGAATGAAACTAAGTGAAAGTGTGAAAGGATTCTTTGCACATACAGTGAAGACAGTTGAGGGACATCTCACATGATCCTAACATACTTGGATTTATTTTTTTTTAATTCCTGTGTATTTATGGAACACCATGTGATGTTTCATCTACATAGACATTACAGAAAGAGTCAATCACCCATCAGTCAATACCCATCAGCTCACCAGTTTATCATTTTTGTCATGAGAACACTGAAATCTATTTTAGCAATTCTGAAATATACAGTACATCACTACTACCTGTGGGTCCCACACAGTGTATAGAGCACTGATGTATTCCTCCACTTTAACTGAAACTTTATATCTTTTGATCAACATATTTCCTTTCCTTATCCACTTCCCTTCCCCCAAGCCTCAGGGATTCCCCGTTCTACTCTGTCTTTCCATTGCTGTTGTTGTGGGGTGCCCTCAAGTCGAGTCCGACTCATAGCAACCTTACGCACAACAGAGGAAACCTTAGCCCACAATGCACCATGCTCAGCACTATGTCAGTGCTTCTCTGCTATTCATAGAGTTTTCGTTGGCTGATTGTTTCAGGAGTGGGCTGTCAGGTCTGTTTCCCAAGCCTACAACACCCAGTATTCCCAGACAGTCACCCATCCAAGGACTAACCAGGCTGGACTCTGCTTAGCTTCTGAGATCAGACGGGATGGGATGTCAGGGTGATACAACTGTAGACTCTGTTTAGATTCCACATGTAAGTGAGACCATGCAATATTTGTCTTTCTGCACCTGGTTTATTTCACTTAACAATGTCCTTCATAGCATCCTTAGAATGGAGATTCCTCAAAAAAATAAAAGTATAATTGCCATTTGCTCCAGCAATCCCACCTCTGGATATATATTCAAGAGAACTGAAATAATATGTTGAAGAGATATCTGCACTGTCACGTTTATTGAATCACTTTTCCATTAGCAAGGCCATAAAAGAAACAACCTAAGCATCCATTAGTGGATAAATGGAAAAGAAAACGAGGTATATAGACACAACATGACACTATGTAGCTTTTAAAAAGAGGAAATCTCATCATTTAAGAAAACATGAGTGGAATTGGAAGACATGATGCTCAACTAAATAAGTCAAGGTGGTTTCAAAAGAAAGTGGGAGCAAAAAGAGAAAGAGAGAACTCAATGAGTATTTGCTTAAATTCAAATTGGGTCACAATCAGGAAACATGTTGTTAGGTGTCATACAGTTACTCATAGCAACCCTATGTACAACAGAACAAAACGCTACCCAACACTGTGCCATACACGTGATCTTTTTTGGTTTAAGCCTATTGTTCCAGCCACTGTGTTAATCCATCTAGTTGAGGGTTTTCCTTTTTTCAATTCATAGGCCACTCTCTCAAACATGATGACCTTCCCCAGAGATTGGTGCCTCCTGACAACATGCCCAAAATATGTTAGACACAGTCTAGCCATCCTTGCTCCCAGGGAGCACTCTGGTTGTACTTCTCCTAGGACGGATCTGTTGGCTCTTGTGGCAGTCTGTGGTATATTCAGTATTAGTCTCCAGCAACACAATTCAGAAGCATCAATTCTTCTCCTGTCTCCCTTATTCACTGCCCAGGTTTCACAACCATATGATGCAACTGAAAATACCATGGCATGAGTCAGGCGCACATTCGTCTTCAGTGTGACATTTTGTTTCTCAATACTTCTAAAGAGGTCTTTTGCAACAGTTTGCCCCAGTGCAATTAGGAAACATAGTGTAATAGAAATTATTCTTTTAGATGTAGAGAAACCAGTATTCGTCAAAAGTCACTGAATTAGGTCATTTTTCCCATTGAACAGGTAGAATCACACAATCTAAATTACATGAGGCAGCAACCAGTAAAAAATAGATACAAATACTATAATTTTTAATTATTTAAGTTTTTAAAGAAGAATTTTTCCTTTTAAGTGCGTTTTTTGTTTGTTTGTTTGTTTTGTTTTGTTTTGTTTTGTACTAGGGGTTGAACCCAGGGCCTCATGCTTGCATGCTCTGCAAGTGCTGGACCACTGAGCTGCACCCCCAGCCCATTTTTTCCTTTTTGAGACAGGGTCTCACTAAGTTATGCAGACTGCCTCTGGTCTCAAACTTGTGATCCTCCTGCCTCCGCCTCCCTGGCCACTGGGATGACAGGCGTGGCCACCGCGCCCGGCTCCTGTTAGGTTTTTAAGCTCTATGCGTCCATATGTGTATGATCTTCTCTCCCTACTTTTGCTCTGATTTTGGAGAGGGATAAAGATTCCTGCATGGATTTAGTCTGCATTTGAATCCAGCAGAGCCTATTGGAGGATGACATTGGCATCAATTTCTACCAGCATAAAAGGTGATAGCCAAGTGGTTCTGGCAGAACCATGCAAGAGCCTGGCTCTTCTTTCTCTTGGACAGCTAGTCAACATCTCTCTGCCTCCTTGGAACTGGGGTGTGGCCCCTGAGGGGGCAGCAAGACTGGCCAAGAGACCCCTCTCAGGAACCATCCTTTGTGGTATTTCCTCTCCTGCCATGACCTTGGTGCCCTCACGCTGAAGAAGTGAGAGCCACACAGTGGAAGGCACCTGGGCCTCTCACTCACCTCCGGGAGCCCATCACTCCAAGTGCTCACTTGGAATTGACGTGGATTGCGTAACACCCCTGAGCTTGGAGAATTATCATTTACAGCAGGAGGAACTCCTCCTGGCCTTTCCTTTCCTTTAGATGGCCAGACAGCTTAGGTCCCAGGGCATCTACATCTTCAGAACTCTAAGCTGCTGAGCCTCACTGTCGTCACGACCAGTGCTAAATACCCACCTTAACGTCTGATACCTGTCACATAGTCACAGCATGAAGGCAAATAACTTTTTACAATCCCTCTTCTGTTCCAGGAATTTTTACCACCTTCCCTCTATCCTCTAGATCTGTGAGCAAGATGGAGAGACAGTATCAGCTGCGTGCTGCAAATTCTCACTCAGATCGTGCCCTCTATGCTTGCTCACACACAACCTGCCCTGCCAGACGTAAACTGATAGTGGTAACAGTCGATCTCCCTTCCCCGTGAACTTGGATGTGGATGCCTGAGGGAGCCGTAGGCAGGACCGGCCAAATGACACCTCTCAGGAGCCATGAGACCTTTGCAAACTTCATTTCCTACAAATCTTCCTCGGCTGTTTTCTTCCTGGAAACTCTTACTCCTTGGGAAGTTTCAATCCCATTAATAAATTTGGAGCACAGCTGTCTTTTCTGTGGAGTTTACTGAATACCATGCTCCAACTCCAGATTTGTTGTGCCCTTTTAAAAATTGCTTAGTTGCTGGGAAATGGAATTTCCCATTTTTCCAGCAAAAAAAAAATAAGTGCAATAAATTAAAAAATATATATATGTATATATATGTGTATATATATACATGTATGTATATATATGTGTATATATATACATGTATGTATATATATGTATGTATATATATATATATGTTGTTGTTGTTGTTGTTGTTGTTGTTAGGTGCTATCAAGTCAGTATCCAACTCATAGTGACCCTCATAGGGTTTTCAATGGCTGACTGTTTTGGGATTGCCTTGGGAGTGGATTGCCAGGTCCTTCTCCCATTTTTGGGGTGCTGGGAATTGAACTAGAGACCTCAGAGACTGCAGTGCAGCGATCTACCAACTGAGCTAAATCCCAGCCCCAAAGCAAACATTCCATTAGAATGTTTATTAATAACTCAGCTAAAGCCTAATAAAATACCTATCAACTGGGCTGTGAGCCACGCAGAAGAGAAATGCAATAAAAAAAATTAAAGCATGCTTCTCTTAAATATAAAAAAAAAATGAAAAAGGAAAAAAATGTGGCTGAATTATCTGTGTTACATCACCTCAATTCTTACGGTAACCAACTTCCCAGATATCCTAGACAGACCTGGCCCATTACAAGCCTTCTGGGACCATTTCCACCGATCATAACTATCCTGAGAGCGCCACGGCCATGCTCCATGGTGAAGTTCTCTTATGTAAATTAAACAGTTAAGGAGGGGGGAAAAATCTACCCTCCTTGAGAAAAATAAATAAAACCTGTCAGCTTAGCATTTTGTTTTACGCATCGCACAAAAACGCCTTTTACACATTCCAGTGCAAGTTGAAAGGATCTAACGATTATTTTTTTGTAATTGCAATGATTAGGAAGGTGTAGTTAAACAGAACCACGCTAAGTGAGGGCATGAGCTATAAAAGGCTCAGAGAGAACCGTCAGGCTGGGCCTCCCGCTGCTGGGAAGCTTCGGAATGGCCCCTGTCTCCCTGTGAGGTTCTCCAGCACCACACATAGCAGCAGGGAGTTGGAAAAGTGACAGGTTTCATGCAGCAATCTGGAAAATGTGCGATGCGTCCTCAGAGATCGCTGGAGATAACTGGATGGATGGCTGAGGCTCCAGTGGATGAAGACGGGTTCGGTATTTAATAGTAAAGGAGAAAATAAATGCAGGAAAAACGAAGCAATCGCCTTCATTGTGGACGAGAAAGGAGGCTTTATTCCAAGTTCCCACTTAACACGGTTGAGCAAAGAGGGTATGCAAGTATTTCTTCTACTTCTGCTTCAGGAAGCATCGGACCAAATGGCTAATGTTTACTTAACACCTACTAAGTGCCAGACATTACAGTGAGCACTGGGTTTCATATCAATAATTTAATATTAACATTTGTTGAGAACCTATTACGGGTGAGGTAGTGAATATTGAAATGCTGGAAAAGAATAAAATAGAGATGCTCTTTCCGCCTTCCTAAAGTTTGTTAGCCTGCAGCCATGGCCCCGAGGCATCCGATCCCATCAGATCTCAGAAGCTAAGCAGGGTTGGGCCTGGTTAGTCCTTGGATGGGAGACCTCCTGGGAACACCAGGTGCTGTAGGCATGGGAGAAGGACCCGGCAACCCACTCCCAAAAATCAATCCACCATTGAAAACCCTATGAACACGAAAACCCTATGAAGCACTGACAACAGTGTTTCGCCTGCTGTACACAGGGTCACTATGAGTCGGATACCAACTTAACAACACCTAACAACCCAACAACAACAAAGTTTGTTAATGTAATTAAGGAAATAAGTCAGATAAGCATAGACCACGGAATAAATACAATTAATATAGTACTGAGTCATGATGATTGGCAGGCGATAGAGAGAGAAATCTGGGTGGATGTGCTGGCCAGCATGGACCCTTCCAAACAGAGACCTCTGGAATGAACAGCAGTAAGAGGCAGGCTGAGTAGCCAGTCAGAAGCACCAAGCTCCCCTCAGAGGATGGGAATAACTCTGGAAGGTGCTGGGCACGATGGAAAAAGTGAGTGTTGGTGGTTGTGATGGTCCATTTCACAGACTTAGCTAAATAAACAGAAACTACCCCATAACACCCAACTTTCCCTGTTTCCTATTTCCCTCACAGCAACAAACTCACCATATCAAGCTTATTTTCAGTGACATCTTGACTAGATTTCACACACACACACACACACACACACACACACACACACACACACACACCCTAAGGGTTTTTGTCTCCCCATCTGGCCATTTAAAAATATAAATGAATCACAACATTGTCTATTTCTCCCTTTAATTTTGGCCAAATATATACTACTTATCTGGAAATCTTGGATTTAAAAATACGTAGTTTTTTTTTTGAAATGCCCACTTATTCGAGGTCCCCAAGAGAAATCTTGACTTTGTGGGAGCCAGCTTGTCAAGCTATTGTTTTATTTCAGTTACACATTGGGGTGAGTGGGTGGGGCTATGATTCCTGACTTTGCTGTGCACATGATTAGTGACTCAATGTCGTTCGCAGAACGCATCTCAGGTACATAACTACATTTCTGATGTGTTGCACGCAAATAAAAACCCTTCCCTTGAAGGATAATTATTACAATTTCTCAGTAAGAATAAAATATCTCCAAGCAGCATACCCCGGGGAATAAACATACACCCTACTTCCATGAAATTTGCACACAATGCGGGTCAGGGACTTAATGAAGCCATAAACCACACTACATCTAAAGGACTAGACCTCACCTTATTTGCTGGGTTGGCCTCTGTGGTTAAGAACCGAGGATGTTTATTGCCAGAAGCCACCCTTGGAAGCCCCACTCATGGCTGGCTGTTTGTAAATAAACATATAACCTTTGCGAAGGTAATTTAGAGCTGCGCCTTAAAGAAGAAGTTGTGAGTGCAGAGAGAGGCAGAAAGAAGATAAAAAATCTCATGAATAAACTCCAAGGCTGCAGGCTAAGGTGGTTATTAAGTCCCAAGCTGTTTTTCCTTCACTTTTCCTCGCCACTGAAATAAAAACAATTATTGCCGCGATGCACTAAAATTAGAACACATTTGTCGTTTTTAAAGGCGGCCACCACCACACTTGAGCTCAGCAGTAAAAGCAGAGGCAAAGAAAACAGCGGTGCCCTGCAGTTACCCTCGCTCGGGGTGACATCAGCTGGGGAGCAGAAACCTCAGCCCACTGGGCTGGTGCAGAAACAGCCTTGGTGGAAGGGCTCCATAAAGAGGATTTAGGAAACTCCACCGGGTGGTTTCCCGGGGCAGTTGCGGTGCAGCTTGGGTACCCAGAGAGCACTGCCAACCCGCCCTGGACAGGGCCCGGTGCCACCCCTCCAGCTAGGATGTAGAACCTTCCTGAAGTCAGCTGGTGCATTCTTGAGAGCTTGGGGTTGTTAAACAAGCTCAGCCCCTGCCCTCCTCTGCAGCTGCACAGAGATGGACCTGCCTAAGTGATCAATTATTAATGACGAAAGTCTCAGAGGGCTGGGACTTAGCTCAGTTGGTAGAGCGCTGCTCTGCAGTCTCTGAGGTTCTGAGTTCGATTCCCAGCACTGCAGAAATGGGAGGAGGACTTGGCAATCCACTCCCAAGGCAATCCTGAAACCATCAGCCATTGAAAACCCTATGAGGGCGGCTATGAGTCAGACACGACTTCGACGGCACCTAACAACAACAATCAACAAAGTCTCGGCATCACTTGGGCTAAGAGGAAAAAGTCACAATGTGTGACTCTGCTTAGATTACCAGAGGGAACTGGCCAGAAAAGGGTTTTGTTCCCAAAATTCAAGGGGTTTCCCTTCCTCCAGCCCCTCTTTTCCTCAACATATTAAGATGTCCCAGCCAAAAAAGGTTGGGCCGGTTCTCTTAATGACTGGGATAATTGCCTTAATTCACGCTTCGCTTTGCTAATGTAGCTTTGGCTTTGAATCTTAGGCTTTATCCATTAGATCCTTGTAATTGAAAATCGAAAAACAAAAAAAGTAGGTTACAACCTGAAGGATCCTAACCGTTTTGAACGATGTCGTGAAAAGCCAGGAATAAGATGGGTAGGGGTGTGGGGGTGTGGTATATATACGTGTATACACACACGTGTGTATACACAATAAAATATAAAAGCATAACACATATTATATAATATTTATATATATTCAATCATTTACTCGAAGCAAAAACAGACTTCCGAGGGAGAAATATTTTCACATATTTCCAAACACAAGTTGAGACTGCTCAAATAAGGAAATTAGTTTGTTGCCACGTAAATGTGCGATTGCATTTCAAACAATCCAGAGCTCCAACATGAATGTGAGCTTTATTCTTTCCTTAAAAAATTCAATCAATAAACTTAGGCAGTGGGCTACAGGTTATGCGAACTGAGAGCTCTTGTTCTACACCTTCCTGTATTTTGCACCCTGTTTGGGTGTGAATGCTCTTCCCCTCTCCTGCACCCCAGTTCTCATGGCAAGGGGTGCCTTCCATCCAAGAATGCTGAGACACAGGATCATCCTCTTTTCTGCCCTCTGGCCAGACTCCCCTCCTTTACAGGATAAAGTAGCAAACAGCTGGCTTTTAGCGTGGCCCCCATGGCAATTCTAAGAAAAGACTGGCTTTGCTTTTAACATTATTGTAAACTGTCTAGAGATGCTTAGCTATAAGGCACTATAAAAGTTTAAGATATTATTGTTCCAAGGACACAGTAAGGCTATTCCTGGCAGAGGTTGAGTCGAGGGCAACACTGTAGCAGCTGGAAAAGGAGGAGCAGAGTCCAGGAGGGGCTCTTTTGCTTTTGCTGTTGATGCTGTTGTTGTTTTGATTTTCAAGTCTCTCAACAGTGTTACAGGATACAGCCGTGAGCCCGCAGTGCCGACTTCACGTCCGCTTTTCTTTCTACCAGGAAAGTTAGAGTTCACACCCAAGAGCAGGCATCGTCAGAGAATGATCAAATGTTGCAGCTTGAATGTATTGCCCACTGACAAAACATCGTGTTCCTAACTCTGACACTTAGTACTGTTTCACTGTGCTTCAATCCTGCTGCCTTGTCCTCGTCACCACAGCTGTGTCTGTGTCTTTGCAAACACCCACAGGATGGGTCTGTACTGGAGAAATGAAACGCACCCTCGGCTGGCAACTGCAGATTCAAAGCACTCTGGCAGCTGAACCCTGTGCTTGAATTCTGCGTGTCTTCTCGGCATTGGATCTGATCATCAGTCTACTAGTTCTGTGCTTCTTTCTGGGCACAAAATTATAAGTCAAGCAAGCAGGGGCCTGGCAGTGACTGCAATCAAGTCAGGGGGATGCGTTTATCAAAAGAGCCCACAGAAAAATAGAAATTTCTGCCGGGCATGATGGCTCTCACCTGTACCCCCAGAAACTCAAGAGGCAGAGGCAGGAGGATTACCTGTTGGAGGCCAGAGGCAGCCTGCGTGACTTAGTGAGTTCCTGCCTCAAGATAAAAAATAAAAAGGGGGATTGGGATGTAGCTTAGTGACAGTGCATGTGTAAAAAGTATGCACAGGGTCCTGGATTCAGCCCCCTGCACTGCAAAAAAAAAATTATATATATATATATATATATATATATATATATATATATATATTATATATATACACACACAAACACACATATATATGTATGTATATATATATGTGTGTGTGACATGTATATACACACAAATACACACATATATGTGTGTGTATATATGTGTGTGTATATATATGTGTGTGTGACATATATGTATATATATGTATATATGTATATGTATGTATGTATGTATGTGTATATATGTATATGTATATATATATATGTATATATATATATGTGTATATATATATATATATATATATATATATATATATATATAGCAGGTGCTATGAAATAAAGGGAGAAGGACCTGGCAATCCACTCCTAAGGCAATCCGACAAACAGTCAGCCATTGAAAACCATATGAGGGTCGCTATGAGTCGGATACTGACTCGATGGCACCTAACAACAACAACAACATGAAATAAAAGGGATCTGAGCATCTTAAGCAGGATATATACCTCCTCCAAAGGTAGATTTCTTAGGAAACACTTAAATCAAATATTTGTTGAAAATTCACTCTATGCCAAAGTCTCAGTCTAAGTTCTTAGATGTCTTTTTTTTTTCTGGCCAGCCATATGAGACAGATACAATCTATTATTTTTCCCACTTTACAGAGGAGGAAACTGAGGCAGAGAGAATAAAGACACTCCAGTTGAGATCCGCACTTCCAATGCACAACATCAGGAGTGGCTACCTTCTGATGGGCCACTCAGCATCCCTGAACCACAGAAGCATGTTCTTTGACTAGGAACAGGTTGTGGTATGTCCATCCAGACCTTTTTTCTTTCTTTTTTTTTTTTTTTAGGGAAGCTGTCCTCTCTGGATAGTTTGGCATCCCATAATGCTTCCATTTATTCCACAAACTCTGTCTCAACACAGTGCTTCCTGGGGTGCCACTATAGTGGGGAAGGGAACAGAGAACAGAATGAAGGTTTTTACCTTCTTACACCTCTCCATGAGACACAGCCCTCTCACTGGTAGGTTACCGGCCAGAGCAAATACCCCGGCCTTGCCTGACATTGAATGAAACCCTTTTGTGTTGTCAGGGAGAGGGAAGGAAGCAGACACGTGATTGTTGTTTCTTTTTAGGTGCCATATTTTATTAGATCGAAGGCAGATCTGCTGTAATGCAAACCTTTAGTTTGTGTCATTATAAAAGAAAAAAAAAGGTAAACCAACTATTAATAAAACTCTGACACTCTGCTTGCCACCAGAATGTTTACATACACTTATTGAGAGGGCCCTTTTAACCCTAAATAGACTAATTTTGTCTGCAGCCATAGCACCCTGGCATCTCATCCCAGCTGATCTCGGAAGCTAAGCAGGGTTGGCCTGGTTACTCCTTGGATAGGAGACCAAGTCAGTGCTACAGGCTAGGAAGAAGGACCTGGCCATCCACTGCTGAAACAATCCTCCATTGAAGGCCCTATGAATAGCTGAGAAGCACCACCTGTAGTGCCAGGCGTGGCACAGTGTCTGGGAGTCCTTTGTTCTGTTGCACATAGGGTCGCTGTGAGTTGGACCCGACACAACGGTATCTAACAATGACGAGCAATACTAATTTTATCATCTCTTATCTGTATATGCATACATGTGGATGCATGTATATATGCAAAATAAAAGTGTTAAGAAAGATCTAAGACTTTTTTTGTATTGAAAGCATGACTCTATGAAATTGCATTTTTACTCTGAATCATTGATGTCAATGTCTGAGGTTTTATTATTTCTGGTGTTGCCTTTGAGGCCATCAAGAGACATGCTGATGAAAACTTCTAAGAAGATAACTGAAATCCACGGGGGCTGGACTCCTAGGCCAGCCCTGCTATTATGAGGACTCAGCCTGCCCCTGCCTCCTGCTTGGAGAATGTTGCTAACCTCTGGGATTTGCCCTGCCTCCCCTCCCTTCCCCTCCCCTCCCTGGGCCTATTTGGTGGTGAATGATTAAAAGACAGAGCAACACAGGTTCTGGATTTTTTCCAAGTCATTAACAAGCATTCTGCTGGTTTTGACACTGGATTTTTGGTTTACACATGTGCAGGCAATGGCAGGAAAGCCACCAACGGCCACCTGGAGAGGACTGATTATCAGATACTTTCCACTAAGAGGCACAATCTGACTTCCAGAAAGTCAAATTGTGAGAAAATCATGGAACTGAGTGAGTCTGATATTCACGTTTAGGTCCTTGCTGGTGGGAAATATTGAATTAAGCAGTATATAGTCACTCATTTAATTTTCATAACAAGTTCTGTCTCCACTTTATAGAGTAAGAATAATTGCCCCAAACATGGATCTTGATGCAAAACTTCGATATACTTCCTAATACATCTACTCTCAAGCTTTACCGTACGCAGCTGAATGTGGAAATACTTAGAAGCAGTTTAGAGATGGTAAAGCAAAACTGACAGCTACGGAGAGATTTTGCTTACTCCAAGTGGCAAAACCGGCGTTGTTACTTAGTATTGTTCCACTTGGTCTGGGCAGATACAAATCTTAATGTATGTTTATACAAAGTTGCCATCCTACATTTCAGGTCTGGGTGTTTAAACATTTCCCAAATGGAGAAAGTGAACAGATAACCTGTGATTGTTTTTTCTTTTCTCTCTCTCTCTGTGGGATTTGCTACAATGATAATGTCAACGGAAAAGGAAAAACTCAAAATGGACTTCTCTTTGCTTGTCGAGAATACGAGGTTGCAACATGAAACCAGAAACTTTAAAACTTATAGAAGGCAAGATAGGCAACACACTCCATCATATAGGCGTTGGAAAGGATTTCCTTAATAGGACTCCAATTGCTCAAGAAATTGCAACAAGAATAGATAAATGGGATCACATGAAATTAAAAAGCTTCTGCACAGCAAAAGAAACAATTAACAGAGTCAAGGAAAACTCCACAGAATGGGAAAAAAATCTTCACATTTTATACATCTGACAAAGGTCTAATTACTAGAATTTATAAAGAACTCAAGAAAACAAAAACAAAACAAAAAAAACCCCCAAACAACCCAATACACAAATGGGCAAAGGAACTAAGTAGACAGTTCTCAAATGAAGAGATCCATAAAGCCATGAAACACATGAAAAAGTGCTCAATATCCCTAGCCATTAGGGAAATGCAAATCAAAATGATGCTTAGATTTCACCTTACACCAGGAAGAATGGCCAAGATCAATAAAACAAACAACAACAAATGCTGGCGAGGTTGCAGGGAAAAGGGAACACTCTTACATTGTTGGTGGAGCTGTAAATTGGTCCAACCACTGTGGAAATCAATATGGAGGTACCTCAAAAAACTAAAAATAGATCTACCATATGACCCAGCTATAACACTATTGGGAATTTACCCAAAGGGAGATGGGTCATCATACCACAGAGACACCTG
>VMDO01014241.1:0-55242 GCA_007922755.1 Pedetes capensis | reverse complement strand
GCAACTTCACATTAAATGGAGAAAAGATTGAGGTTGTCCAAGATTTTACTTTGCTTGGCTCTATAATCAACACCCGTGGAAGCAGCAGTCAAGAAATCCAAAGACGCATTGCTCTAGGAAAAGCTGTGGCAAAAGATCTCTGTAGAGTATTGAAAAGCAAAGATGTCACATTGAAGACGAAGGTGCGTCTGACTCATGCCATGGTATTTTCAGTGGCATCGTATGGTTGTGAAAGCTGGACATTGAACAAGAGAGACAGAAAAAGAACTGATGCTTTTGAACTGTGGTGCTGGAGATGTCTATTGGATATACCATGGGCTGCCAAAAGAACCAACAGATCTGTCCTAGAAGAGGTACAACCAGAATGCTCCTTGGAAGCAAAAATGGCCAAACTGTGTCTTATATATTTCGGACATGTAGTCAGGAGAGAACAATCCCTGGAGAAGGACATCATGTTTGGAAGAGTGGCAGGTCAACGGAAAAGAGGAAAACCCTCCACCAGATGGATTAACACAGTGTCCACAACAATGGGCTTAAACATAAATAAGATGGTTTGCCTGGCACAGAATCGGCAAGTGTTTCGATCTGCTGTACATAGGGTCGCTATGAGTCGGACTCGACTCGATGGCACCTAACAACAACAACAACAACAAAGCCTTAAGGGACCAAGTGATAGATAATCCAAGGTCCTGTAGCATCTTTATACTGGAGATATCCATCCTTCATATTTTACAAACCAATCGGAACCTCTATATCACTGTTGGCTTTCGAATAGAAACTTAGTTTATCAACTACTTCCTGGTTATCGTTTCTCAGCACCAACTATGAAGCTACTCCCTGACTTTCACAAGAGTGAAGGGAAATAGTCTCCCCATCACATAAAGACAAGGTGGTCCCTGACCATCTCATGCTGCCCCCCAAAGGAATTCTGATACTTCTGCAGCTCCCCAACACCCTCGGGTGCAATGCTTTGACCTGGGCTGGGCCATTTGCCTTCCTAGATAAGGGACTGTGAGAAGAACGGTCTGTGAAGGGACACCGACTGCTGGGCTAGGTGGGATAGACAATATGCATGGCAAGAAGGAGAAGACAGTTCTTGCTATGCTGCTGTCCAAAGCAGGCAGACGGAACTCCTCAGCCCATGGTGGTTCAGATTTTATAAGTTATTGCTCAGACCAATGGCTAGAGTCATGCTGGTCTCTCAGGAAGACCCAGTTTCTATTTAGCTGAATTTTATATTCCTATAATTATGCACATTCATTTGGGGGTAGAGGAGAGGACCGATTATGCCTCTGTCTGACTGTGTGACTACCAGGATTTATTGTATTGATATCATTTTTTTTTTTTAGTTCAGAGTTCATAGTTTTAGGGATAAGGGACGTAGCTTGGTGGAAAAGCATGTGCCAGGCATGCCCAAGACCCTGGGTTTGATCCCCTTCACTACAAAACAAAACCAGAAACCAAACAACAACAACAAAATGAAATCCAGAGATCATAGTCTTGAATAATGGCATAAGTCAGAGGTCACAAACTTGTAGCCTATAAGTATGAGGTGACTTGGAGGTATCTTATTTATCTTACTCAAAGTATTTTTTCCTTATTTTGCCACTGCTTAAAGGGGGCTGTTGCCCTCCTATTGCAAAAAAAGTGAGAATATCTGGTAACCCTGAGCTCCATTCTTCCATGACAGCAATTGGGGGCTGCCTCACTCAGACAGCATCCACTCTCCTGGGTTCAAAGTCCCCTTGCTCTCATTGAGTGCCCCCACCTGCTCCTGAGAGGCATTTTTGCAACATCAAGTCCAAATGCATGAAATAGTGAGTCATATAATAAAAGATCTGCCTGAGCGTGGTGGCACACACCTAAAATCCCAGAGACCAGGGAGGTGGAGGCAGGAGGATCCTAAGTTCAACGCCAGAGGCACTTGGTGTAACTTAGTAAGACCTTTTCTGAAGATAAAAAATTAAAAAGGGGTTGGGGTACAGCTCAGTGGTAGGGCACTTGCAAAGTGTGTGTGAGGCTCTGGGTTCAACTCACCAGTACTACAAAAAATAAGTAAGTAAGTAAGTAAGTAAATAAATACATAAAATAATGTAATAAATAAATAAATATTAAAATAAAAATAATTATTCTTTCATGGTGCCCTTTTCTCTTTGACAGAGTCTTTCAAAATAACCCCCCCCCCAAAGTGAGTTACAAGTGGATTCGACATCCTTGGGACACAGAAAAGGTATTTGTTCTCTTTGTGGCTGGACGCAGAGACTAGAGGTCAGGTTCAGATGCTAGGAGATAGGAGATGAAAATTCTAGTCTTTGTTACTCTGTTTTAACCACTCCAGGTGCCACATGTGGCCACTTCTTGGCTTTCAAATGTAATTCTTGCATAGAAATAAAAGCTCATGTGAGCATTAAGCCACACATCTCAGAATGCTCTTCATAGTCAGTGCCAGCACGTGACACTGAGTGACTTGTGGCTTTGTGTGTGTGTGTGTGTGTGTGTGTGTGTGTGTTTTAAGGGAAATGAGTAGATGGATAATATTGGTTCCTTAAGAGTCCCAAGAGCTTAAGTACCCAGGAAAAGAAGCAAAGTGATTATAGGGGAAGTGCTTGTAATGCAAAGTGCATATTAAAAGATGTTTTTAAATGTTCTGTGCTCCAAATCATTGTACGAGATGCATTATCTGTTCTGGGGGCTGGAGCCAGGTTTCACTTGAGCAACAGAGCCTCAGAAACCTTGTGTTTCCCATTGAGAGGTCTCAAGGCCAAGCTGGTTGCTTCCAAAAGATCATCGACTTTTTGGTGCTGCCAGGGACAGCAGATTCAATGGGGGAAGCTTTCTTTAAAACTCAGTATCCTCTTCCTACCCCAGTCAATTTTGATTCAGTGAATGTAGGATAGGACCCAGATCTGTACTTTAAAAAGCATCCTTGGCAATCCTGATGTAGGACTAGGAGTCTAGGGGAAATACAATGGAGGGCCCACCCCTTCTTCCTCTGGGAGGTGAGGCATCTCTGTTACAGTTTGTTTTAATCTTCCTGGCCCTTTGTTACGCAGTATGCAAAACATGTGAGTGCTTATTTTTCTCTTATCTTCCATAGTCATAATGACAGATATATTCACATTGGCTTATAATTTGCAGAACATGCTCACATCCATTTTTAATATTTGATTCTCATTTTAATCATGTGGTGGTGCTGGTGGTGTTAGGTGCTGTTGAATCAGTGTCTGACTCATGGCGACCCAACGTACTACAGGTGAAATAGTATTGTTAGTGCTTCTCTGCTATTCATAGGGTTTTCAATGGCAGACTATTTTTTTGGGAGTGGGTTGCCAGGTCCTTCTCCCAAGCCTAAAGCACCTGGTGTTCCCAAGTGGTCTCCCATCCAAAGACTAACCAGGCCCAACCCTGCTTACCTTCTGAGATCTAATGGGATCAGACGCCACAGTGGTCTGGTTGCAGGCTCATGTGCTATAGCTTTATACTATTTTACATTGAGAAAATTCAAGGTCATATAGCACAAGGTACTGGATGTCACCATGAGCATTTGAACTCAGCCTCTGACCTCAAAGCCTGGGTGGCTTCATATTTATTCACAAGCATCCCCAGAAAGAAAGGAAAGATGTAGTTAGGTGTGAGGGTAATAGAATCAACCGCTGAATATTGCTTTGGATGAGGTGCTCTTTTAAAATTTTGATCTAAAATATTTCCAGTATAACAATAAGTTTGTAATAGCTAATGCTTCAGAGGGCTCGCTATGCCATGGACATTTATTTTTACTTTATTTTTAAAAATTTATTTTAAACATTTAATTTGCACACAGTATAATGTTTCATTATGGGATTTTCATACAGTTGCTTCTTGGACTTCGCACTTGTTCTCTCCCTTATTACCCTTCTCCCTCTCCCCCTCCTGCCTGTGTGTTCTTCTTTCCAGATGAGTCTTCTTGTATTTCCAGTTAGGTATATATAGTTACATGTATATGTATACTTTAAGGTAGATCTAGCTTCCACAGATGAGTGAAAACATGTGATATTTCTCTTTTTGCGTCTGGGTTATGTCACCCAATATGATCATCTCTGGATCCATCTATCTTCCTGCAAATGATGTAATTTCATTCTTCTTTAAGGCTGAATAATATTCCATTGTGTTTATGTAACACATTTTAAAAATATATTCATCTGTTGATGGACATCTGGGCTGATTTCATGTCTTTGCAACTGTGAACAGAGCTGCAATTAACATAGAAGTGCAGGTATCTTTGTGGTATGCTGACTAAGATTTCTTTGGGTATATACCCTGGAGTGATACAGCTGGATCATATGGTAGTTCTATTGTTAGTTTTCTGAGGATCCCCATACTGATTTCCATGGTGGTACTAGTTTACAGTCCCATTAGCAGTGTAAAAGGGCTCCTTTTTCTCCACATCCTTGCCAGCATTTGCTATTGTTAAACACTTGTTTTTGTAGGGAAAAATTGGGAGGAAATTGGCAAAAACTCCCAAACTGGGAAAATGGCGTTTGAATATCTGGTTAGTAAGTTAGAAATCTAGGAAAAATGAAAGTAACTTGGTTGCATGTTTGTACAAAACCCTTCTTGATTGGACAATTGGACTGAAAGCCGATTGGCTCAGGCCATTCCATGGGCAAGCTACATAAAGAGCTGCACTGCGGCAGCTCGATCCTTTTAGGCCTTTTAGGCCTTCCTTTTGGCAGCCCTTTTCTTGCCTTCTCGCCCCATTCCTGCCTGGACCACCAATGAGGAAACGCCTCTCCTGCTACTCTCCCCCGGACCTTTGGTGAGGAAAGAATGCTCTCCCATCGCAATCCTCAACAAGGAAAAGAACCTGCTCTCTGTCTGATCACTGATGAAGCAACAGCTGTCTCCTCGTGACCACCAAGACGACCAACACAGGTGTTTGCCCCTGGATGGCAACAGTGCCTGAGGCTTTTCCTTTCTCCCATCTCCACCGGGGTCCCAAGGGCTGCAGGAGTCTGTTCCCCTCACCTGAGGGTCCCGAGTGAATTGTGTTTAGTATCTGTGTGCGTGGCGGCGCAGCCCGTCTGAACCTCCAGGCCGGACTGGGAGGCGCATGCCCCACATAGAGTTGGTGCCCGAACGTGGGGCCCAACATAGTTGGCACCCGAACAGGGACCTCACATGGAAGTGGGGGACCCACATGGAGTGTGAATAAAGACCCTCATCCTGAGAGGGGACCCTGGAAAAGGAGAAATGCCATCCCGAACGGGAACAGAAAGGAAAAGCAGAAAACCCTCTCCCGAGAAGGGTGCTTGGAGGAGGAGTAAAAACAGCTGTGCTTCATGGAAAGCTGAACAGGAGGCTGAGGCTGTGAGGACAACGAGCAGGGACTCTGATCAATGGACGGAAGGCCAATGGATCCATCCGCAGCAACAGAAGTAAGCACCATTTTGGGAGAGCACGTGGTCAAGCAGAGGTGTATACAGACCTAGGCAGGGACCCTAAGTCTGGGGACCAATCTGCACAGGCACGTAGGGGAGGCATACACTTAGGAAAGACCACCAGAGAGACAGGGGAGAGCAAAAAGAATGGAACCTCCTGGCAACAGGAAGATATAGAAAAGTGAAAAGGGGCTTGGCAGGGCCAGAACCTAATGTAAAATGAGGCCAAGAGCTTCTGTTAGAAAGGGCCAGAGAAAGGTCTGTGAAGGGGCAAAATGGCACCAAGGAAAGGCAGGAAAGGAGCCTGCCACAAAGAAAAGGAGCAAAGGACTCTAAGGAAAGGCAGGAAAAGGGCCTGCCGAGGAATGCAGGAAAATAGGAGAAATCAAGAACCGTAGTGTACCTCCCATGAGTTAAAGAAAAGCGATAGCAGCTGGGCGCGGTGGTGCACGCCTGTAATCCCAGCAGCTCGGGAGGCGGAGGCAGGAGGATTGCAAGTTCGAGACCAGAGGCAGTCTGCGTAACTTAGCAAGACCCTGTCTCAAAAACTAAAAAATGGGCTGGGGGTGCAGCTCAATGGTCCAGCACTTGCAGAGCATGCAGGCTCGAGGCCCTGGGTCCAACCCCCAGTACTGCACAAAAAAAAAAAAAAAAAAAGAAAAGTGATAGCCATGGGAAGAAACAAAAGTAAAATCTCAAAAGAGCAATGGAAAAGCCTAAAAGCCCAATTAAAACAGGGTGGCATAAAGTGAGAAAAAGGGAAACAAAAAAATTCTAGAAAGACGCACTAAGAGTAGCACCATGGTTAACCTCAGAGGATTAGAGAAAATGGAGGTATGGGAAGAGGTTAATGAAGCAGCTAGAGCAGCTATATGCAGAGGAAATAATAATGTGTTGCCAGCATTATTTAAAGGGCTCAAGGCACTTAGACTGAGCCATGAAAAACGGCAGGAAACCGCCAATGAGAGACACATGGCGCAGGCCAACATGGCGCTGGATACAAAGGAGGTACTTCAGGAGCTGAAGGAAGTTATTATTCAAATGAGGGAGGCGGGACCTCTGAGAAGGGAGGGGCTTCCAGATGAAGTCAGGCCTCAAGGGGAGGGGCCTAAGATGGAAGCCAGACCCAAAGGAGGGGGACTTCCCCCAACATCAGAAATGAGGAGGGAGGAGCTTCTGGTGGAAGCACATCCCCAGGAAGTATGCTCAAGGGGTGGGCTCTGCTCTAGCCAAGGTCAGCTTGCCCTGGCAAGCACAGGGCCTGGGACAGGACAGC
This sequence comes from Pedetes capensis, assembly GCA_007922755.1. Taxonomy (NCBI): domain Eukaryota; kingdom Metazoa; phylum Chordata; class Mammalia; order Rodentia; family Pedetidae; genus Pedetes; species Pedetes capensis. The sequence goes on along the minus strand of VMDO01014241.1, from coordinate 48,549 downwards.
CCATAGGCATAGGCAGTTATGGGCCACATGCATACCCAGTCAATGTAATACCAACTCCAGAGCGCCCACAAATGTGGTGCCTTTAAATATTGAGGTTCCTACTAAGTCAACATATGTTGAGGATACTGTTCTGACTTCTTTCTATAAAGGCTATGAAATCTTAATGGATAATGAGGAAAAAGAAGAGTTAAAAAATGCAAAAAGCCTGTAAAAGCCTTTATGGCACCAACAATTGTGACAGTAACCAATAGCACGGGTATTCCCTACAACCCCCAGGGACAGGCCATAGTGGAAAGAGCCCATAAAAGTTTAAAACAACAATTAGAAAAAGAAAAAGGGGGAAGGAAAGGGGAGTACCCACCTAATGTAATGCTTAGTAAAGCCTTAACAACTATCAATATACTTAATATTCAAAAACATGAAAATAGGCCCAGAGTGAAAAAGCACTGGGGACAGATGTCAAGGCCACCGGAAATTTTGGTTTGGTGGAAGGACCCTCTCACTGGAAAGTGGAGGGGGCCCGACATGTTACTAACCCAAGGCTGAAGTTTGGCATGTGTTTTCCCACAGGGGAAGGACAAGCCAATTTGGAATCCGGCACGAAATGTCCAGAGAGCAAAGGACACTGAGGGTAGTAACACCAAGAAAGGGGACAAGGACTTGGACAGTGAGCCACGAACTTCCGAACACCCAGGGAACCATCTCAGAAGAGGGGTCACGAAGAATGTAAGGGCTGACGGAGGGAGTGGTGAAACTGAGGACAGCTCAAACAAGGAACCCAAAAGCAATAATGACAGCAGAGAAAACCATCAAACTGGGTGAGACCACAAAAGAAAAAAGGGAGCAATGGCAAAATTGTAAAGGGTACCCTAACACTGTTAATAATGGTGCTCCATTGGCAGCATCTTCCATGCCAATGGCAACAGCTGTGAAGCCAATTATGTAAAAGAGGTAAATGTAACAGAGGTAAATGATGCCATAAATAACAGCTGTGTGTATTGGGCGTACGTACCCAACCTGCCACTCAACAGGGCGGTTACTTGGGATGACACACCGGTAACTGTTTATACCAGTGAAGTGCCATGGGTAGGGGACCTTAATGACCCAAGAGGCCCACTAAAGCCACAGGAGGAGGTAAAAGTCATCAGAAACTACAGTGTGGGAAGTGAAGGTGTACCTATATGTATAGGGGAAAGGAAAGGCACTCCTTGACAGTGGTCAATAAGATCTGGCGAATGTCAAGTGAGGAGAGATTATATGTTCCATCATTTGGGTCAAGGAAAGCCAAAGAGGTGCCATGGATGCCAAAAGGCATGGATCAGAGCCCATATCAATAGAGTAATTACATAAAGAAAATGTGAGGGTGTTCATGGAAGTCCCCGAGAAAAAATGGGGTGGGAACACACAGGTTTAGTGAAAGTGCTCATAGAATTGGCACATGCATTGTTAAAAGTATGGTATGGGTTACAAACTAATCCCACCTTCATTCCAGGTAACAGAAAAGGCACCTCCACAAGTACACCTGTGGAAGTTGGTGGCCACAATTAGACCTCCTTGGGCAGTAAGCACTTCAGACCCTGGTAAAAAGACTAGAATGAAATTAAGAACTTGTGTAAGACTCCTATATGTAATGTTAAGAGGGGAGACAAAATGGAACAAGATGGATGGGTCAATCTTTTGTATACAATGTAAATTTTATACCTGTGTAAAGTACCTCTTTGAGTATGGACTTTAAAAAAGAAAACATCTATTTGTTATGTGTAAGAAAGGGAATTTGGATACCAGTTAGACAACATCAACCATGGCAAGACTCACCAGCCTTGGCCTTGCTCCAGGGAATTGTTAAAAGACTTTTAAAACTGCTCTGTTATATGTTATGATTATTGCTGTATGCCTTATGATTATAATGGTATGTATAGTCACCAGGAGAGTTCAAAATGTAAAATGTGATGTAAACGATCAGGACCTAACACTCTATAATGGTACAATTATTCAGAGAACATGTCCATCAAATTAAAAAATTAAAAGTAAAAGAGGGATGTGTAGGGAAAAATTGGGGGGAAATTCGCAAAAACTCCCAAACTGGGAAAATGGCGTTTGAATATCTGGTTAGTAAGTTAGAAATCTAGGAAAAATGAAAGTAACTTGGTTGCACGTTTGTACAAAACCCTTCCTGATTGGACAATTGGACTGAAAGCTGATTGGCTCAGGCCATTCCATGGGCGAATTACATAAAGAGCTGCATTGTGGCAGCTCGATCCTTTTTGGCACACCCTTTTAGGCCTTTTAGGCCCTTTTGGCACCCCTTTCTGTGCCTTCTCGCCCGTTCCTGCCTGGACCACTGATGAGAAAATGCCTCTCCCGCTGCTCCCCCCTGGACCTTTAATGAGGAAAAAAACGCTCTCCCGTCACAATCATCAACAAGGAAAAGAACCTGCTCTCCGTCTGACCACTGACGAAGCAACAGCTGTCCCCTCGTGACCACTGAGATGACCAACACAGGTGTTTGCCCCTGGATGGCAAAAGCGCCTGAGGCTTTTCCTTTCTCCCATCTCCTCCAGGGTCCTGAGGGCCGCAGGAGTCTGTGCCCCTTGCCAGAGGGTCCCGAGTGAACTGTGTTTAGTATCTGTGTGCGTGGTGGCACTGCCCATCCGAACCTCCAGGCCAGACCGGGAGGCACGCGCCCCACAGTTTTTAAAAACAGCATTGTTGAGGTGTAATTGACACATAATAAGCCACATCTTTTTAAAGTGCACCATTTAATATGTTTTGACATCTGTGTACACTTGTAGACCCATCACTCCAATCAAGATAGTAACATACCCACACCCCAAAGTGTCCTCACTCTTCTCTATACCCCCATACTCTTACCACCGACCCCTTCCCAAGAACCTGTTATTGTTGTTAGGTCCCATCGAGTTGGGTCAGACTCATGGTGACCATAATAGGGCTTTCAATGGCTGATTGTTTCGGGATTGCTTTGGGAGTGGATTGCCACATCCTCTCCCATTTTTGCAGTGTCGGGGATTGAACCTGGGTCCTCAAAGACTGCAGAGCAGCATTTTACCAACTGAGCTAAACTCTAGCCCCTTCCAAGAAGTACTGTTTGCTTCCTATTAGTGTGGATTAGCCCATATCCCTTATAGTTTCACAGGACTGGAGCACAGCCTGAGGGCTTCTGTCACTTTCTTTCATGTGGCATATTTATTTTGAGCTTTATTCCTTGTTGTCACATCAATGGTTCATTGTTGTGCTCACTGAGTATTGGTATTCCACTGGTGGACATTTGGGGTGTTTCCAGTTGGATGCTATTACGCATAAAACTGCCCTGTCTATTCTTGTACAGGCCACAGACCAGAACTGCGTGAACAGCAGGTGCAAGCAAAGCTTCATCTGTATTTACACAATAAATGGAATGCACTTGAATGATCTCGAACCCCTCTTCCCCCGACCTGGTCCGTGGAAAAATTGTCTTCCAGTTGTCCCTATACAAGCCTTTGCATGGACATACATGTCCTCTTCTCTTGGATAAATACCTAGGAGTGAAATAGGTGTGTGTTTAACTTCTTAAATTCTAAAAGGTATTTGGTGGTATCTTTGTGGTTTTGATTTGCATTTTCCTAAAACTGATGATATTGAGAATCTTTTCATATGCTTGTCTGCCATCTGAATATCTTTTTTGGTGAGGCGGTTGTTCAGATCTTTTGTAGGCACTCATTTTTCATCCTTATGACACCTTTCCCAGGTAGTTACTAAAATTATTCACTATTACTGGGAGATAGAGAGACCTCATAACTTTCCTAGTTTTACACACCTTGCCAGTAGCAGAGATGGATTGGACCCTAGGTAGCTCTGCTCCTAAGCCTGTGTTTAGCCTTTATGGTACACAGTCACACAAATGTGGAGCTTTTCCTCATGTACCCTGTTGCTCAAAGTAACACATAAGACAGCAAATAAAATGGGGAGCTATTGGAGAAAGTCAATGAAGGAGGCCATAGTGGTGTCTGGAGATCTGATCTGCCCACTGGGCATATTGGATATACAATAGGGGCCCTGATCACTGCCCATAGAAATTGGATTATGTGTCTGTGGGTGGAGGGCAATGATAAACAGTTGAAGACACATGAACATAATCGCCATCTATTCTCTAGGACCTCTAATAGTTGAAACTGCCACAGGCAAAGTTTCAGAGTAGAGGGGGTGCTAAATAGGCAATTCAATCAATGGGGCTAGGACTGGGGTTTGGCTCAGTTGGTAGAGTGCAGCTCTGTGCTCTCTGAGGTCCTGAGTTGGATCCCCAACACCACAAAAATGGGAAAAGGACATGGCCATCCATTCCTGAAGTAATCCTGAAAAATTTAGCCGTTGAAAACCCTGGGAGGGTCGCTATGAGTAGGACACCACTCTAGAGCACCTAACAACAACTTCATCAATGGAGTTGAGGCAGAGCATGAGCTAATAATTGATGCTGGTAACTGAATGCTCCGAGGTTTCCTGGAGAAGGACAGACCCTCATCCCTAAGGTAACAGGCCCCAGTGAAGAATGACATCTTAGGCCAGAGAAATACACCAGGGCCCCAGCATATGCTTATAATTAGATGTTCCTTCAAACAGATATTCTTCAAATATTTCCTCTATATTTATTTAGGGAGGATAGGGAGAAACTAGTTTTCTCTGAATAAAACATGGATAAATGGGAGAAGGACCTGGTGGCTCACTCCCAAAACAATCCTGAAACAATCAGCTATTGAAAACCCTATGAATAGCAGAGAAGCACTGACATAGTGCCATAGTGGCAATACTGGTTGGTATTTTGTATGTTGTACATAGGGTCCATATGAGTTGGACCCAACTCCACAAGACCTAACAACAACAACAACAACAACAAAAACAACAACAACTTTATGTTCAAAAATAATTTATTGCAGGCAAATTTTCAAACCATACAAGTTCCAAGAGGGCATATTAAACCACGTAAAATATAGACAATAAAATAGATCACTCAGCCACCAGAAAGAGCATTGCTCAATTTCAAGATCTGAGCTGCTCATGGGCCTACCAACACTTGGATTTCAGACCTTTAGCCACCATAATGGTGAGAGAACAAATTTCTATTGCTAATGCTGTTCAGTTTGTGGTGGTTAGTTACACCATCCCTGGCAAACAAACACGTTTGACCTCTCTCAAGAAGCACCTAGCCAGGCACCTCTCATAGATTTATTTCCAAAAAGGCATTCTTTACCTCCCAAGCAAGAAAATCTTTAAGAGCTCTAGATTAAACTGAACAAGGAGTCCAAGTGTGTTATCCTACTATCGATTGATTGAACCCTCCCTCCTTCCTCCTGCCATGCACTTGACCTGGCTCTTAATAACAGGGCCTCTGGTGCTAGTGGGGTTCTATTTACAGAGCCTGTAATCAACCTGCTAGAGTAGCAGTCCTTGAACTTTTTGTACCAGGAACCAGCTTTGTGAAAGATAATTTTTCCATGGATCAGGGGGAGGGAGGTGGTTTGATATGATTCAAGTGCATTACATTTATTGTATAAATACAGATGAAGCTTCCTTGCATCTACTGCTGCTCACACTGGTACTGGTGTGTGGCCAGGAGGTTGGGGATCTGGGTGGTAGAGAACCTGGAATTAAATCTTCATTTCACCAGTAGACATGGCTTGGGATTTGTAGTGTTTCAAAGCAGACAGCAGAATTGTATCACCTTGCCCAGGAGTGTGGTTCCATACTTAATGAGATGAGCATCACCCTATTAGTGTCTTCAGAGAGGTGTCCAGGGCTGACAACAATTCCTAGGTCTTCTCTTTCTTTGATGCCCTTCCCAGCTCCTATAGGCTACTGGCTCCATCCACACAGAGCCTGAGCCAAATCTGGCTGTGCTGGCAGGTAGGCATGGGTATCAAATATCATATGTCTTTCAGTGCTGAACACTTCACAACCTCCCTGGTTATTTCTTTTTCCCTAATGTGACAATCAGATTGTAAAGCTTAGTTTCTTGATTTCTGTCCCATGCCACATTCCTTTGAGCCCCTGCCCACTTAGTTTGGGGTCCTGCCACCATCCTAGTGTTATCTCATAGAACATTCTATAATGTTCTGCAAGGTCCAAATGGTAGCTACTGGCCATGGGTGGTTATTTGCACTTGAAATGTGGCTATTGGGACTGAGGAACTGAATTGAAAATTTTTCTTACACTTAATTGATTTAAATGTAAACAACCACATATACCTAGAAGAAGTGCAACCAGAGTGCACCTTGGAAACAAGGATGGCTAGGCTGTGTCTTACATATTTTGGACATGTCTTCAGGAGGGACCAATCCCTGGAGAAGGACATCATCATGTTTGGGAGAGTGGTGAATCAATGAAGAAAAGAAAAACCTTCAACTAGATGGATTGATACAGTGTCTGCAACAATGGGCTTAAACTTATATAAGATCGTGTGCCTGGCACAGGATCGGGAGTGTTTTGTTCTGTTGTACATAGGGTCGCTATGAGTTGGACCTGACTGGGGGGCACCTAACAACAAAAACAACAACAACCATATGTGGACAACACTATTATACCCTGTGTCAGTTTTATCTCCCTATAGATTAACAAGATCCTATTGCTGTGCACATACTTATTTAATTAGCCTGGAGATTCCCAGCTGATTTCAATATATACTGGCAATTTTCAAACCTTATTGCATATTGAAACCACCTAGGGATCTTCAGGCCAATTAAATTAGAATCTCTGGGGATGCAATATAGGCCTCAACCATTTAAAAGTCTACCCAGGTGATTCTAATGAATGCATTGTTAAGTTTTTGGACCAGTAATTTTACATTAAAAACTGGCAATGTCTCAGCTCCAAAGTGGATGGAGATCAGGAATGAAAACTATTGTCTGACCTACCCTGAGCACCACACCCTATTCTCTGGATGAGTCTTTGTATGCTAAGGTGTTGCTCCATCCTTGGAAGCTGCCATGTTGACTGCTGCCCACCTCCCTTCAGGGCACGGTGATGGAATAAAATATCTACATTGTGGGAAAAGTTGGTTTACTTGGCTGTTTTATCTAACTAAGCACCTATAAAGTGGCACACACCCCATTTGTGAAACAAGAATGAGTGAATGTGGAGGTCTTTCTGTTGTGCTGTGTCCCAGAAGACCAGCCCACATAGAGGGTTTCATTCAGGTTTCTCCATCATCTTTCCCACCTTGAGCCAGTCAGAGGCATGGTAGGAGATCAGAAGGCAGGAGGAGAGAGGAGTTGATGTGCTTTCTTGCTCCTTCCCTGCCCCACATTGTCATTTTGTCAGTGACTATGTCCCTCCACTGATAGTTCCTTGGTAGCTGCCTTTCCTGCAAAGTTCCAGTGCTTGCTGAGTTGCAATAATGTCATCACCTCTGCCTGCCCAGTGGGTTCCACGAGGAGTGGCTTCCTCCTAATGCCAGTCCCAGGGCCCCATATCATCCCCTAAAGATTCCTTCCATTTTGCTCACATATCCCTATGGAGACACTTCACTAATATTTCTTTTTCTGCTGAAACCCTGATTCATATTGTAATGCCCTTAAAAACATCCCCAGGTATTAAATAGTCTGGAAAGATGCCCTGAATCCAAAGGCAGGTGAAATTGTGTATAATTTGGTGGCTGATGGTTAATCAATTATATTGGCTTTTCAGATTTTGAAATCTAATGATCTATACGTGACTCATGAGGTTAATTTCTCTTAGCAACAGCCCCCTATTCCCTAACCATGTTCAATAATGGGTATAAAGGTGCATTTTCAGAGTGCTTAGTATGAACCAGGCATTGTTCAAACCACGTCACATATCTCTTCCCACTTAGTCATCATGCTGTTGTTAGGTGCCATCGAGTCATGTGGGACTCATACCAACCCTCATGGGGTTTTCAATGGCTGATTGTTTCAGGATTGCTTTGGGAGTAGATTGCCAGGTCCTTCTCCCGTTTTTTGTGGTTCTGGGGACCTAACGGAGGGCTTTAGAGAGTACAGCATAACACTCTACCAACTGAGCTAAACCCCAGCCCCAGCTCAGTGGCAGAGCCTTAAACATCATAACCACCATAAATTACCACTAGGAACAAAAGGTTAACTTACTCAATATCACTCAGCTATTTTTTTTTTTTTTGTAGCACTTGGGCGTTGAACCCAGGGCCTTGCACATACTTTGCAAGTGCTCTACCACTGGACTGCACCCCTAGCCCCCTTTTTTATTTTTTATCTTGAGACAGGGTCTCCCTAAGTTATGCAGACTGCATCTGGTGTCAAACCTGCAATCCTCCTGCCTCCACCTCCTGAGTTCCTGGGATCATAGGCATGCATCATGGGGCCTGGCTATTAACTGATGGAACCCCTTGGAATTTTCCTTAGAGCTCTTTCCTGTCCATGATACCCACTGCTCCTGAATAAGACAAATCTATTTAGATACTGGCCTGCAGCCATAGCCCTGTGGTGTCCAATCCCAGAAGATCTTGGAAGCTAAGCAGGGTAGGGCCTGAAAGGTACTTGGATAGGAGACCTCCTGCGAACACAGGTGCTATAGGCCTGGGAGAGCTCAATTGGCAGAGTCCTGCTCTGCACTCTCTGAGGCCTTGGATTTGATCCTTAGTACTGCAAAAATGGGAGAAGGACACACCAACCCATTCCTGATGCCATTCCAAGATAATCAGCCATTGAAAACCCTATGAATAGCAGAGAAGTACTGACATAGTGTGGGACATGAGACAATGTCAGGGAGTGTTTCATTCTGTTGTACATAGGGTCAGACCCTACTCAACAGCACCTAACAACAATTCAGCTACTATCTCACCATAATGCTTTCAAGCACGGCCATTCTGAACACTCAATACTCCAAATACTCTTGGAAAGAAAAACAATCATTAACTCCCTCAGCTGGGCAAAGGACCTTGAAAAATCTTTCCAATGTGACTGTTAAGTGCCCAGCATAGCCTTTCTCTGTCTTTAAACTTTCTCTTCCTTCTTCTGTTATATTTTGTTGCTCAAGTTCTTTGCAGTTAGCTAGAACCCTTCTAGAATGACTTGGGAGAAATCAGGATGTTCCATTCCTTGAGGACAAAATAAAATTCTACAATAAACAGATTCTGTTTTTGAGTTTTAAGTCAACCACCTTAACCCTCCTTCCCCTACTCATAGATAAAAGCAGGAATAGCCCACCAGGAGCAGGCACAGCAAGGTGCTGGATGGCGGTCATCCCAGGTGGTAGTTCCTGTCAGATCCAGCCTACTGCAGCTTGGAGGCTAATCCCACAGAAGTGTAAGGCAATTTTCACTTCACTCAGATATTTGTTATTAATAGGATGTTACTAGTATTTTGTTTCTCTGTCACAGCTGCAGAGTCCTCTTGAGAGGTCATCCAAGACTGGAGAGTGTTGGTTTTCTTACTAATTGATGTTTGAAAATAGTGCAGAGAGACTCATCTGGAAGATGCTGCATTTGCATTTCCAGTTCTGCATGCTCACCAACCAGCAGATCATGAAGGGGAGCTAGCCAATGCCTGCCTCAGCCCCCCTCACAAAAGATGTCCCCATGCAGGGACAAAGTGATGAAAAGCTATCAGGTAGCTTGGGATCTGCTTCCCTAGGGTCTAACTTGCCCTACACTGATCCTTTGAAATCATCAATACGGGTCCTATACCCACTGCTCCTTCCTACAGCTCTCTGCTATTTATCAAGGGTGTATAGCTCTCCCTGACCTTTGCACCTACCATGAGAAAGGTATGGTAATAGCAGTGATCTTAGGTTTTAAATTCTTAGACTTTACCAAGGGAGGGAGTGACATCAGGTCTATCCTGCTGCTCAATTCTGAGTAATCATAGAAACAGGGGTTGGCAATGTACCCTTGGCTGTTTCTGAACTTGATGGGAGGAATGATGGCTTAGCAATGCCTGCTGGGGTGTAGGAGGTGTATGGATGGTTTCAGTGTCTTATATACATCTGTCCTCAGTTACTCTTGTGCTTTGGTTTTCAGCAAAGGAAACTGAGGTCCACAGACACTAAAATGATATTCTCAAATTCTTGTAGCTATACACTGGCTGTTGAGCTATGGATCTAGCAAGGTCCCCTGACTCCTGGTATAGTTTTCCATCTCACCACCCGAACTACTTATTCTACAACTTTCTACATGGGGTGCTCATAGGATCCAGAGCCCAAGATCAAGATTTAAACACGAACATGTTGGTTGTTGTTGAGTGTTGTTGAATTGGGTCCGACTCAGAGCAACCCTAAGTACAGCAGAATGAAACATTACCCAGCACTGTACCATGCACATGATCTTTGAGCCCATTGTTGCAGTCACTGTGCTTCTTCTCATTTTGAGTCATGCCACATCAGCAAAAGGAGGGTCCAGGAGCTTTAATCCATTCCTGTCATTAAAGTTGACTCTACTTGGAGGAGGTAACTCTTCCCCAGTTGTTTCTTGAATGCCTTCTAGCCTGGGGAGGCTCATTTTCCAGGACTATATTTAACAGTGCTGCTCTACTATTTGTAGGATTTTCAATGGCTAATTGCCTTGGGGGAGTGGGCAGCAAAGTCCTTCTCCTTAGTCTGTCCTAGTCTGGAAACTGAGTTGAAACCTGTCCACCATGGGTGGCCCTGCTAGTATCTGAGGTACTGGTGGCATAATTTTCTGCATCAGAGCAACACACAAGCCCCCATAGCACAACAAACTGACAGGCATGTGGGGGAAAACATGAATGTACAAACCTATATTAAGCCTTTCTTTTTTTTGAGTGTGTAGTTTTCTCAAGAAAGCCTAATTCCCTGCAACATTTGAAACAAATTCTTAAAATAAAAAAATCCCACGAAGGAGGTAATGCCATAGTCCAGGCATCTTCCTACATGACCATGAGTGAGAGAGGACCTCAGACCAAGTCAGAGTGGGGTGGCGGCTAAAAGACCAGCATATGGATGGACCTCACTGCATATCCTCAGAGTGGGAAGATCAATACTTTGAAGTAGCATTTTCCTCAGTTCATGAACCCTAGCCATACTAGCAGCTCCTGGAAATAAAAGTTTTGCCACTTAATGGATTTTGAAAGCCCTTCCCCCTGTAACCTTTTTGTGGAAAGCCATCATGCAGAATACACATTGCAGGCTCTCAAAGAGTTCCACCCCACATCAGATAAATGCATTGACATTCTAATATTTCCCAAATTTATCTAGACCTCTCTTTCCCTCTCACGAAATATATATGTACACATGTGCACGCACATATATAAACAAAATACATTTTAAGGAATGTTCATTGAAGTGTTAAGAAATTAGACATCTCAGCTGGGCACAGTGGTGCATGCCTGTAATCCCAGTGGCTTGGGAGGTGGAGGCAGGAGGATCGCAAGTTCGAGACCAGAGGCAGTCTGCATAATTTAGTGAGACCCTGTCTCAAAAAGTAAAAAAATGGGCTGAGGGTGCAGCTCAGTGGTCCAGCACCTGCAGAGCATGCTAGTGCGAGGCCCTGGGTTCAACCCCCAGTACCACAAAAATAAATAAATAAATAAATAAGACATCTCCATTAATTAATTATCTTGTTGTTGTTAGGTGCCATCAAGTCAGTGTCCGACTCATAGCGATCCTATGTACAACAGGCGAATCATTATTGTCAATGCTTCTCTGCTATTCACAGAGTTTTCAATGGTGGATTGTTTTTAGAGAGTGGGTTGCTGGGTCCTTCTCCCAAGTCTACAGTACCTGGTGTTCTCAGGTGGTCTCCCATCCAAGTACTAACCAGGTCTGACCTTGCTTAGCTTCAGAGATTTGACAGGATCTGGCCATAGTACTGCAGCTGCAGACAATTAATTATCTTAGGGACATGTTTTTCTGAGAGCCAAAATGTTAAAACACAAAGGGGGCAAGGTGATTTACCAAACACTTGGCATAGTGTTAAAAAGACATCATATTTGTTACAGCTTGCATGTGAATTGAGCCCCCCAAAAGGCTTTTGTATTGAAGGCTTGGACTCCAATGCAGCAGGGTTCAGAGGTGGGGCTTTGGGAAGTGAATGGATTGTGAGGACTCTGCCTTCATCAATGGATGAACCCCCTGATGGCTTCATAATTTGATGGCATTATTGGGAGGTGTTGGTACCAAGTGGAGGGAGTAGGTCACCGGGGACAGGTTCTTGGGGACTATATCTTGCCTCAGCCTCCTATGTCTGTTATTCTTCTCTGCTTCCTGGGCACCATGAGGTGAGTAACTGTCCTACCATGCTGTTCTGCCATGTTGGACTAAAACCATGAGCCTAAATAAATCTTTCTTCCTTTAAATTGTTTCTGGTAGGTATTTGTCACAGTGATGAAAAGTCTGACACTGAATATGTCAAATTAATAAATAAGTGATTAGCCTATGAGGGTATTTTTGGGAGAAAGACCTGACAGCCCATTCTCCAAAACAATTGGCCATTGAAAATCCAATGAATAGCAGAAAAGCACTGACATAGGGCCAGACATGGCACAGTGTTGGAAAGTGTTTCTTTCTGTTATGTATAGGGTCCCTATGAGTCAGACCTGACTTGATGACACCTAGCAACAAAATCAGTGTATTTAATATTTTGCACAATTTCCATAGGCCCTGACTCTACATCTTGTGAACAGATTCTTTCCCTTGTCTCCTCACTAAAATGTTAAGCTCCTACTTGAAGCCAAACTCCACTTACCATAAATTCTTATTCTCATGACAGTGTAGCTGAGGAGCTGGAAGGTAGAGGGAGTGGAGATACATAGGCTTCTCCTCAGCCTTGGGCGATTCCACTGTGTGCACAGGTCCTTGAGCCTTCTCTCCATGTCAAGTGAGACCACAAGCAGCTTTGTCAGGTGTGTGTCATAGGACTTGCCTAGTGACAAATCTAGGGCAGCACCTACATGACTGTCACTATCTGCATATGCCTGAGCTTTCCTCCCACAATGACTCAGTAACCAACACTCACTCAGAATAACACATTTTGTTTCACTGCTTCCTAAAAGACTTCCTTTGGAACATACAATATTTTCGTACTATTGTTAATTTAAGAGCTGAAGCTGCCACACAGGGATGGAGAGAAAGCATAGTAGGATGGACACCCAGAGTGTAGGAAACCACCTCCTCTTTCTTGAATCCTGATAGTCTGGATTTTGTGTCTACCCTATGACAGTCTGAGTATTTGAATATTCTAGAATATTCTAGATGACAATAACACTCTCTCCACTCCAGATAATTCAAGCTATTCTACATACTACAAAGCTGTTCAAAGGCAGACTTTTTTACCCCCTCTTGTTTCTATTTCTTCCTACATAAGCTTCAGAGAGAATTCCTGATAAATGAAAAGGATTGACAATCAGAAGATTAATCTTAATGGATTTTCAATTCATAGCCAACCAGTTGGGGAAAGTGAATGTGTAGGCAATTACCCTAAGACTGTCACAGATAATGTCTTTAGGAGGGGTAAAAACCCTTCTCTGCTTTTCTTTTATCCTTCCCATTCTTAATTCCATTTATCTTTTCTTTAAATACACATGTACATCTGGCAGCAGGCATCTTTTATAAAATCCCACATCTCATTTAGAGGCATCTGCTGCTGGATGTGGGGCCTCCATCTTGCTCATTTGTCAGTAATTCTATGTGTAGACTGAAGAGCTTTTACTGATGCATCCTTTATAAAGTACAAAAACTACCAATGAGTCAGGCCTAACCCCTAAGTGGTGAAATTTCCCATCTCATGGTCACCACCAACAGCATCATTAAAATGAGCATCAAGCAGGCAGTGTTTCCTGTACACATACATTTCACAGGCAGGGGCTGGGCAGACTCATGGCTAGAAAGAAGCAGTGAACCGACAGTACCTGACTCTGAGGACCCATCATGTGCTAAATTCCTGATGCTCATTGTCTTTTGGAAGCTACACAAAAGGCTTCTATGTTGGACCCTTGCTGAACAGGTTAAAAAGATCAGGAAATACAATCCAAAGTACACGGCTTTCTTGAAACAAAATAAATGATTTCAGTGGCCTACACTTGGCCATGCCTACAGCACTGTGGCATCCGATCCAGTCAGATCTCAGAAGCTAAGCAGGGTCAGGCCTGGTTAGTACTTGAATGGGAGACCACCTGGGAATACCAGGTGCTGTAGGCTTGGGAGAAGGGCATGGCAACCCACTCCCAAAACAGAGTCAGCTGTTGAAAACCCTATGAACAGCAGAGAAGCACTGACAGTAGTGTTTTACCTGTTGTATGTGGGGTCTCTATGAGTCAGACACTGACTTGACAGCACCTAACAACAACAACAGCACTTTGCCATTCAGAGGACTTTTTCTTCTCTTAACAGCAAGCCAAAGCTACTTTCCTTACATCTTATTTATCCAGCTACAATGAAATCTTTGCAACGTGTTTCTGATTAGCAATTTGTAGTAGTTTAAACTCATGTACTCATTTACCCAAGGAAGATGGAATGAAAGGATGTGATTTTTCCAGCATTGGATGAGGCCATAGGAGTTCAGCATTAAACCAGATATGTTGCCATTCATCCCAGGGCACAGAGTGCAATGTATAACAGATGTCCTTCTCCAGGTCCCATTCATTCTACTCAGTGTGGAGTGCTGGCTATCGGCAGCACTGTGGTGCCAGGTAAGTGGAGGTGTTTCTGCCTGATCTCAGAAAAGGAAGCACAGAAACCAGATGGCCATAGGCAGCATCTTCAGATGTATAAATACATGGCAAATACAAGTGGCTCTTCACTGTGGTCATGAACAGAGCTCTTCAAGTGCATTGTATACAATTTATCTGGCCTGGCAGCTATTCCAGGAGCTGGGCTGAGTGTTTTTTTGTATTTGTATAAGATATCAGGTTTTTAGGAATTAATAGGCAGAGATCAAAATAAAGCAGATTTTTGGCCCCATAAAGAGAAGATCTTTCTTACAGTTAGGAAAAAAAAAATATATGTATATGTATGGGCTGGAGGGGCTGGGATTTAGCTCAGTTAGTAGAGCACTGCTCTGCAGTCTCTGAGGTCCCAAATTTGATTCCCAGTATCACAAAAATGGGATAAGGATGTGGCAATCCACTCCCAAGGCAATCCCGAAACAATCAGCCATTCAAAACCCTATGAGGGTCTCTATGAATCAGACACCATTAGCTGGCACTTAACAATAACAACACATATATATATATATATATATATATATATATATATATATATAAATGCACACACACACACATATGCAGCCATACCACTGTGGCGTCCGATCCCATTAGCTCTCAGAAGCTAAGATCCCATTAGCTCTCAGAAGCTAAACAGGGTGGGGCCTGGTTAGTACTTAGGTGAGAGAACACCTGGGAACACCAGGTGCTGTAGGCTTGGGAGAAGGATCCGGCAACCCACTCCCCAAAATCAATCCACCATTGAAAACCCTATGAATAGCAGAGAAGCACAACAATAGTGTTTCACCTATTGTATGTAGGGTCCCTATGAGTGGGACACTGACTTGATGGCACCTAACAATAACAACATCATATATATATGAAGCAAAGAAAGAATAAGATACCATTTAGCAGGCATGAAGATTTAAGATTTAAGCAACAGAATAGAGGAGGAAGGAGGAATAGACTAAAATTCTTAAGGTTTCTTCCAATCTTGGAATTTTAATTCCATAACTGAGTACAAGCCTATAGCTGTACCATACCTGCCTGTACCATACAAGCCTATAGCTATATCATACTGGCCAATCCCAATTCAGATCTCTGAAGCTAAGCAGGGTCAGGCCTGGTTAGTTCTTGCATGGGAGACCTCCTGGGAATACCAGGTGCTATAGGTTTGAGAAAAGGACCCAGCGCCCACTCCTGAAACAACCAGCCATTGAAAACCCTATGAATAGCAGAGAGCCACTGACATAGTGCTGGGCATGGCCCAGGGTCGGGGAGGGTTTCATCTGTTGTACACAGGGTCACTATAAGTTGGACTCGACTTGATGGCACCTAACAACAACAGAAACTGAATCCAAATACAATTTTGGTTGTTTACTGGCTTTGTTGGCCAAAAATGGATAGTTTTTAATTATCGAGAGAAATGTGTACTGGTTATGGGTTGTCTGTGGTTCATTTTGAGCCCCCTGATTTTGCTTGGACCCATGAGATAATTTTTTAAAATCCAAAACATAAGCACAAACACATACACAAAATAGATTATTGTTGTTGTTAGGTGCTGTCAAGTTGGGTCCAACTCATAGTGACCCTGTGTCCAACAGAACAAAACACTTCTCAACACTGTGCCATGCCCAACACTATTTTCAGTGCTTCTCTGCTAGAATGTGTGCATTAATCATGCTGTTTAACTTTTTAAAAATATTTTTTATACTTTGACTTCTTGGGACCTTACTGACTCTGGAGAGATTGTTCCTCTCAGGACAAGTCAATTCTTAGCAACAGAAAAAATTATCTTTGAGTGTTTATTATTTTTTTCCCCAAAACTAGGGAGTTGAACTCATAGCCTTATGCATTCTAGACAAGTGTTACACCACTGAGATGCACCCCCAGATCCTTTTTTAATTTCTTATTTTGATACAGGATCTTGCTAAATTACACAGGCTGCCTCTGGCCTCAAACTTGTGATCCTCCTGCCTCAGCCTTCTGAGTTGCTGGGATTACCAGTGTCTTGAGTGTGTCTTTTATTTGCAAACCAATCAATCAAGAGCCTTTACCCCAACCACCTTCTTTATCCAGGTTTCACTCTGGTCTCCCACTCCCCCACCCTTCTCCCCGAAGGACCAGCTCTCAGACATCCAGACAGCCCCTTTGC
Source organism: Pedetes capensis (assembly GCA_007922755.1). Lineage (NCBI taxonomy): Eukaryota > Metazoa > Chordata > Mammalia > Rodentia > Pedetidae > Pedetes > Pedetes capensis. The sequence continues at coordinate 31,758 of VMDO01014241.1, read as the reverse complement.
CTGAGGGCACTCTGAAAGCATTCAAACCTGCTTACCCTGCCTTGCCTGTTTCTTTCCACAGAAGCTATAATAATGGCTCCAACCCTTGTCTCCCCACCTTTTGCCTCCTTACTGATCTGGGGGTTCCCTGCCTTCTTAGGAGGGGTGCCCTGCTCTCTGTTTCTAGGGAACTGAGAGTCAACATTCCTTCCTTCACGATAGTCATTTTTGTGTCTGAATGTCTTGCTATCCCTGTTTAAAACAAATCCTTGGAATCCTTAAAACAATATAATAACAGGAAAATAGACAGTTTAATGGGGAAGAAGAACAACTAAGATGGGAATTTAGGGATTATTTTATGGATTTAAATTGCTTTCCCCTGCCCTCTGTGATAAGTCGAGGAAAGAAGCTGACATTTATTGAGCATCTACCGAGAGCCGTCTTAATGACCTTTTACCACTTACAACATCTCAGAACACGGTGGCAGTGTGGATACAATCGATATCTTCATTTTGAGATGGAGGAAGATGACACTTGAGGAAGTCAGGAGACTTGCCAAGGTCACACATTCAGCTCCAGGCAGTGCGGAATGCAAAGCCAGCCTTCTTCACCTTTTTATTTGTTTCTTTTCACCATGATATGAGAAAGAAAAACCTAATTAAACCACACCAGGCCCTGGCTACTTTTAGACTCAGGGGTTTACATTCCTCATTCCTCTAATCAAAGAACAGGATTGCACTGCCTTATCTAGGGAATGCCAGGAGCTCCTCTCTCTGAACACAGAGGTGCTGCAATAAAGTCCTCCCCATATGGACACAGCCCCTGTACCTAAAAGTTGTTTCTCCAATGATTTGTAGCCAAGGACTTTCTGTTTTCTGCTTGGATTGCTCTACAACACCTGTGGACTGTTTAAAGTAACCAATCAGAGAGAAACATACAGATCCCCCTGTCCACTAGTCTGTAAGTCCTATATGTTGTTGTTGTTAGCTGCCGTCGAGTCAGTATCCAACTCATAGCGACCCTCATAGGGTTTTCAATGGCTGACTGTTTCGGGATTGCCTTGGGAGTGGATTGCTAGGCTCTTCTCCCATTTTTTCGGTGCTGGGGATTGAACTCAGGTCCTCAGAGACTACAGTGCGGCACTCTACCAACTGAGCTAAATCCCAGCCCAAGTCCTATATAAGGAGCAGAAATGAGTAACACTGGGAGCACGGCTGTTTTGGAACCAGAAATCCTGCTGTTGCTCCACCAGCAGTTAAAGCCCCTTCCTCTAATCAATGCTGGTGTTTTGGTGATTCTTTTTCTCTGATGGGCCTTGCTTCCTGCTACAATCATATCCCACTTACCCCTCTCCACACTGGACACCCAATGTCAAAGCAGCCTTCCCTAATGGGACCCATGGTCAGAATGCACTGTTCCCCTCTCCTGTGCACAGAGCCCACTGCATTCTGAAGACACAGCACATGCTAGGCTTTTGCATGGAAGAAGTAAGCTTACCAGCAAGTACTGGGGTACAGGACAAGTCATATAAGGAACTGAAGCTCTGATGGTAGCTGGCCTGTGGTAGACACAGCCAAGTATTGCTGGGCCCTGTCACAGGCAGGAACTGCTCATCTGCTTATAGCTAAACATGTTAGCTAAGCACCATGTGTTGGCATCATTTGAGGCTTAATTATTATTATTTTTTTCATGAGGGAGCTGAACCCAGGGCCTCATACATACTTTGAAAGTGCTCTACCACTGAGCTGAACACCAGACCCCCCTTTTTCTTTTTTATCTCAACACAAGGTCTCACTAAGTTATGCAGGCTGCCTCTTGCCTCAAACCCACGATGCTCCTGTCCAGGGCTGTATTCTCAGACTGCTTTTGTTTGCTCTCTGCCTGTACTGGCTCCCAGGTCATCTCACCCAATCCCATGGTTTTCAATAAAATGTACTAGCTGGATATCTTAGGCCCTGACATCTCCCTTGAACATTATCCACGTAGATATTAATAGAGGTCCTCACTGCTCTCTGCAGGGGCCCAGGGGTTTTACTCAAGGGGAGAAACAAGCCAAAGAGGAAAGTTCTGCCCAAGAGGATGGATACTACCTACACCAATACCTGGAGACCTTTCTCTCTAAGGTCTGGGTAAAGAGTGATGAAGGAGGGGAATCTAGCTGGGCACCATGGCAAATGCCTGTAATCCCAGCGGCTCTGGAGGCGGAGGCAGGAAGATCGCAAGTTTGAGACCAGAGGCAGTCTGCAAAATTTAGCGAGACCCTGTCCCAAAAAGTTAAAAGAAAAATGAGCTGGGGGTGCAGCTCAGTGGTCCAGCACTTGCAAAGAAGGCAAGCGTGAGGCCCTGGGTTCAACCTCCAGTACCACACACACACACAAAAATAATAAAATAAAATAAAAAAGGAGGGGAATCCCACAACACTGGAAGAGCAGCCATGAGGTTAATAGAGAACCAAGGAGAGGAACAGCCAGGGAGAGGCCCCTGGGCTTTCATGTCCGGGGACCAGGAGGCTGTGTGCATTGCCCAGGTTGCACCCACTCAGGAACCATCCTGGAAGCCCGAAAAGCCTCCCCAGGCCACACAGAGGCACCTGCCCAACAGGAGGCCTCATTAGCTCAGCCACCTCAAGAGAATCAAGCTCAACGTTGGACCCAAAACTGGTTGAACGTTAAGCCACTGTGACCCAGGGATGAGTCCTGGAAGCCAGGCTTTCCTGAAATCACGGCCATACCTGTGCAAAGGTGCCTTCTCAGGACCCACAGGAAGGGAAACCTCCAGGCCTCTGCCCTGTTGTTGAATATCTGGTTGGTGGCAAGTGTGAAAATCCACCTGGGTAAGGAGGATTCTGGGGTTTAGCCGAAGGGCTGGGGTTTAGCTCAGTGGGTAAAGTGCTACTCCGCATTCTCTAAGGCCCTGGGTCCAATCCCCAGTACTGCAAAAATGGGAGAAGGATGTGACAATCCACTCTCGGAGCAATCCCGAAACAATCAGCCATTGAAAACTCCATGAGGGTCGCTATGAGTCAGACATGACTCGATGGCACCTAACAGCAAAAACAAAGGAGGTTTGGGCACACACTTGACTGTCTACTCATTTCTCTAGTCTTATCACAGGTGCCTTGGACTTTACCTATCACAATAGTGCTTCTAATACCCGCCTCACCAAGCACCTGCATCAGAGTTTGCCTCCCAGTTCATTGTCACCACACCACTCTTCTAGCTGCTCAGCAAAAACCTCAGGGTCATGATGAATGTTTCCTGTTCTCGCACCTCATATCCAACCCATCGGCAAATCCTAGTGTCTCATCTTCAAAACAGATATTGAATCTAGCCACTTCTCAGCTTCCCCACTGCGGCAACACACCTCCCAACTACTCCTCTCTCTCAGATTATTAGGATACCCACTTAACCCGTTAAGATGCACCATGCTATGTATAGGGCAGTAACAGATACTCTCATTATTATTTCTTGAAATTGACATCAGATTTGCATGCATGCGCATGTTATCACAGTACATCTCAACTTCATCTTCTGCCATCTGTTTGCTGTTATGTTCTAGTCTGATGGAAACTACAGCGTTGTGAACATTTCCTTATGGTGAATTATTGTTCTATAATAGGACACTGCACATTCACAGCTTTACTAGAACTTTCTCTTTACTTCCCCTGTCTGCTTTAATCTAGTTTTAACAAAGCAGCCAAGTGATCTTGTTATAAACTCAAATCAGTGATAATTCTTCAACTTAAAATGTTTCCACAAAAGCTCATTTCATTCAAAATTCCCTATGCGGACTTTAAAGTCTGACCCCAGGCCCCCACATCTTCATTACCATCCTGGCATGTCTAACACAGGACTGTCTTACCCTATCCACCTCCATGTTCACTCTGGCCTCCTGGATGCTCCTTTAAATGACCCAGGCACACTTGATCACATAACCCTGTCCTGGCCAGTGGAATTTGGAGAAGATAGCTGTTAGGGACTTCTGGGAACATATTTTCTTTCCTGATCAAAAAATATATGGAAGGGTAAACATTTTTTGCCCTCCCTCTCTTTGGATATTGTCATATGAGGATGTGATGTGTGAACGTGAAGCCGCCATCTTGTAGCCTTAAGGGGTATGATGGTTAGGTGTAGATGTTAATTTGCCTGAGCCATGGGCTGCCTGGATATTTGGTTAAACATTCTTCTGGTGTTTCTGTGAGGGTATTTCTGGGTGAGATTAATATTTGAATCTGTAATCTAATGAAAGCCAGTTTCCCTCTCCAGTGTGGGTGGGCCTCATACATTCTATTGGATGCCTAAATAGAACAAAAAGGCTGAGTTAGGAAGAATTCTCTTTCTTCTGTCTCAATTTGAGAAATTCTTCTGAAAGCTATTGTTCTGGTCTCTGGACTCAGACTGAAAGGACTGTGGGGTATGCATGTCTTTGGGCTTTGACTGCAGCTTACACCACTCACTCCCCTGCTTCCCAGGTCTTTGAACTTGGACTTGGAAGTATACCACCATCTTTCCTGGGTCTCCAACTGCCAACTACAGACCTTGGGACTTCTCAGCCTCCGTAATAGCATGAGCCAACTCCTTATGACAAATCTCTTTATGTGTGTCTATACATATATGTACACACACACACATATACACACACATATATGCACACACATATACATATATATATATACACACACACACACACATATTCATGTACATACAGATGTATATATACCTTGCCCTCATTGAGAGGAATCTTTTTGCTTTTCCTTTTGTCTGTGAAACATTTACATAAATTAGTTTAATAGTTACCTACTAAATAAACCTGATGGGCTGGAGTTTAGCTCAGTTAGTGAATGCTTGCTCCACATACTCTGAGGCACTGGGTTTAATCCCCAGCACTGGAAATGTGGGAGAAGAACCTGGCAGCCCACTTCCAAAACAATCAGCCATTGAAAACCCTATGGATAGCAGAAAAGCACTATCAGATATAGTGCTTCTTTCTTTATGTTGGATGTAGGATTGCTATGAGTCAGACCCAAAAGTACCTGACAGCAAATGATAAATAAACCTGAATAAGATTAAACAGTGAAAATTTTATAGAACACAGCTTTTAACAAGATCCAATAAAATAAACATAAAGCTTTAAGATAATGCCAAATTTTACTTTTAAAAATTTAAACCAAAATTCCTTGATAACTATGGTGTTTAATGAAAAATACAAACAGAAATTGCATACCATCTAGAAAGCAACTGACAGAATGATTCTCATCAAAACCTATGGGACTCGGTGAAAATCCCACTGTTTAGAAAAAGTGTAGCTAAAGAATAAAAATTTAAAATATAGAAACTTAATATTCATTATAAGAAGCTAGAGCAATAAAACCAGAAGAAAGTATGAGTTAGAATTAATAAAGTAAATAAAGGGTTATATCAACAAAGATAGAAGACAAACATATTAGAAAAAGTAAGTAAATTCAGGAGCTGGTTCTTTGAAAAACAAAATAAAATAGACCAATTCCCAGCAATCTGACTGTAGATAGGAGAGAAAGAACAATCACAGATGTAGGAAGGATTAAAGAATATTATAGGCAAATTATTTCCCCAAGAAGTGATTTTGTAGCAAAATAGAAATTAATCTTATCTAAGAAGTGGAAAACTTGAATAGAGCAACAACTGTCCACAAGCCTATGAAGGTGATTAGACCCACCACAGAGAGGGCACTGGGCCCAGATGGGTTCACAGCTGAGATTTATCTAACCTTTATAGAATAGATAATTATGGTACTTCAACTGTTCCAGGACAAAGAGAAAGCTGGACAGCTCACCAATTAATTTCATGTTACAAGCTTAAATTTAATAGCAAAACTTGATAAAGAACAGTAGAAGAAAAAAGAAAAGTATACGCCAGCTTCATTTAGGAATATAGATGTGGAAACTCTAAATAAAACATTAGCAAAAGAATCTGGCAGTGCACACAAAAATGTGCTCTGATCAAACAGTTTATTCCAGTGATATAAACAGAGTTAAATATCAGAGAATTTCTACAAATGCTGAAAACAATACTAAATAAAATGGAAATGATTAGAAACCACTTAAAATAATCAGAAGCAAACCAAATCTAAATAGAATAAATAAAACAATAAAATCATTATGATTAAAATCAGTGATTAGATAAGAATGCCCATTATTGTTGTCATTTAATATTACTAGGTCTGGGGTTTAGCTCAGTTGGTAGAGTGCTCCTCCACAATCTCTGAGGACCTGGATTTGATCCCTAGCACTGCAAAAATAGGAGAAGGACATGGCAATCTACTCCCAAAGAAATTCTGAAAAGAATCAGCCATTAAAAGTTCTATGAGATAGGAGTCAGACTCGAGGAGACAGCACCTAACAACAACAGCAACAAATATTACCTAGAATGTTGTTTGTAAGCAATACGACAAGAAAATTTTAAAACTGGAAAATACTTAGAAAAATACAACTAAAGTGGTTTCTTTTGTGTGTCTGTGTATTTTTCTCTCTTTTTATTTTTTTGTTAATTATGTTGCTGTTGTTAGGTGCCCTCAAGTTGGTATCTGACTCATAGTGACCCTACATGTTGTTGTTGTTGTTAGGAGCCGTGGAGTCGGTATCCGACTCATAGCGACCCTCATAGGGTTTTCAATGGCTGACTGTTTCAGGATTGCCTTAGGAGTGGATTGCCAGGTCCTTCTCCCATTTTTGCGGTGCTGGGAATTGAACTCGGGACCTCAGAGACTGCAGCGCAGTGCTCTACCAACTGAGCTAAATCCCAGCTCCAACGATAAGTATTCAGAGATGGAAATAGGGGAAATAGTGAACTTATTAACATCACTAAAAGTTTTCTTTTAAATCTTACAAATAAATTTATTTCTTAATTAAAGATTTTATTTTGAGTTAATTGTAGATTTGCATTCAATTCTAAGCAATAATACAAAGAGATTCCATGTATTCTTTACTCAGTTTTCCCCAAAAGTAATAACCTGTTAGACTATAGCATTTAATATGATAACCAGGGTGTGAGGTGTGAAGATTGGCAGAGAATCTCACAAAGATCTCTCATGCTTCTCTTCCATAGCCACACTTGTTTCCTTCATGTCTCCAACCCCTTAACTGCTCTGAGCCACTTATTCTCCATTTCTTTTATTTTTTTAATTAGGAAAGTCATTTAAATGAACCCATAGAAGTATATAAGCTTTGGGATGGGCTTTTTTCACACAGCATAATTCTCTGAAGATTCATCCAGGTTGCAGTCTGTACCAGCAATTTGTTCACTAGGAAGCATTCTATGATGTGTTTGTACCACAGTTTGTTTAACCATTCACCTGTTGAAGAACATCTGTTTCCAGTTTGGGGCTATTGTGGAGAAAGTGTTATAAACACTTATGTACAGGTTTGTATGAGAACATCTTAATTTCTCTGGGATAAATGCCCAGGAATCCAATTGCTGTGTCATATGGGAGTTTCATGTTAATTTTTACGTTTTGATGACTGTTTTCAACAATGGCTTCTCCATTTTACATTTCCAATAGCGTAATAAGAGGGATCCAGTTTCTCTAACTCCCAACCCCCACCATTTGCCGCCATTATTTTTTATAGTAGACATTCTGCTGGGAATTTGTGACAGCTCATTGTAGTTTTAATTATAATTTTCCTAATAGCTAGTGGTGTCCCAAATAGCTAACACCTTTTCTTGTGCTTAATTGTCATCTGCATGTCCTATTTGGTGAAATGTCTCTTTGTTTTCTTATTTCCCAATTGGAATTGTTGTTTACTCCTGAGATTTGAAAATATACATTTATATTCAGGATACTAGTTCTTTGTTGGATATATTGTTTGCAAATGTTTTCTCAGAGTTTTCAGCTCTTTTCATCCTTCGAAAAGGGTCTTTTACTGACGAAAGTTTTAAATACTGAGTAATTCCAAATTATCAATATTTTACTTTTATGAATTATTTTGATGTCATCTAAATTCTTTATGTAACTAGATCTCCAAAATTTCCACCTATTTTTAAAGATCTTTATGATTTTATGTTATGCAGGTCCAATTGCTCCAGCAATACTGTTTAAATTGTTTGAATTACTTTTGCACCTCTGTCAAAAGTTGGTTGGGCATATTTCATATTCCTGCAGGTATATTTTGGGTCCTCTGCTCTGTTTCATTGGGTTATGTGTCTCCTCCTCTGCCTGAGATACATAGTCCTCATTACTGGACCTGTGTGATAAGTCTTAAATTTGGGTAGACTGGTTCCTCTCACTTGTCTTTTTTTTTTTTTTTCCCCTTTCAAAATTGTTATAACTATCCTAATTCTTTTACCATTTAGAACAATACTTTCTATATCTATAAGGAAATCAAGAAAATCTTGCTGGTGTTTGGAAAGGTTTAATTTGGTTTAAATTGGTTTATTAAATAAGTTTATTAAATAAGTTAAATTGGTTTAAACTTGCTTATCAGTTTGAAGAGAACTGATATTTTTATTACGTTGAGTCTTTTAATCCATGAACATACTGTGTGTCTCCACTTATATCTTTAATTACTTTTATGTGCTTTGTGTAGTTTTTAGCATAAAATTCCTGCTCATATTTTGTAAGACTTATACCTAAGTATTTCAGGCTTTTATTCAACTGTGTTTAGTATTACATTATAAATTCTGGTTTATACACATTCATTGTTAGTGTACAGAAATGCAACTAAGGATTGCAACCTTGCTGAATTCACTTATCAGTTTAGGAACTATTTTGGCAGATTCCTTGGAATTTTTGACAGACATTCATATCACCTATAAATAGGACAGTTTTATTTCTGCTTTTCCTGTCTGTATTCTTACTTCTTTTTCTTGCTTTATTGCACTGGGTAGATCTTCCTGCACTGTATTGAATAAGGTTAGTGAGAGGAGACAGCCTTGCTTTGTTCTTATCTTTGGAGGGAAGTCTTCCATCATTAAGTGTAATATTAGCAGAGGACTTTTGTGGATGTTCTTTATCAACTACAGAACTTCTCTTCTTTCATGATTTCCTGTCATGGATGGTGTTGAATTTTGTCAAAAAATATTTTTAGTGTTATATGATGTAATCGTGTGTTTTTCTTCTTTAGTCAATATAATTGATTAACATGCTACAGGAAAGTAGTGGATTAACTGCTCTGAATTTTGAACCAATCTTGCAGCCTGAAATAAGTCCCAGTTCATCATAATATATAATCTTTTTTATATAATGATTTTGATTTGCTAATACTAAAGATTTTTGCGGGCTGGGATTTAGCTCAGTTGGTAGAGCGCTGCACTGCAGTGTCTCAGGTCCTGAGTTCAATTCCCAGCACCGCAAAAATGGGAGAAGGACCTGGCAATCCACTCCCAAGGCAATCCCGAAACAGCCATTGAAAACCCTGTGAGGGTCGCTATGAGTTGGATACCAACTTGACGGCAAACAACAACAACAACAACAACAATTTTTGCAGCTACATCATAAGATATATTGGTCCTTTTTTGTACTTTGTCAGGTTTTAGAATTGAGAAGTGTTCCTTCTATTTTCTAGAAGAAATTGTATAAATTGGGGTTAATTCTTGTTTAGATATTTGAAAGAATTCTCCAGTGAAATCATATGGGATTGGAGATTTCCTTTTTTGGGGCATTCACTTATAAATTATAATTTCATAATAATTATGTTATTGTTAAGAGCCATTGAGTCTGACTCATAGTGACACTACGTACAGCAGATGAAACACTCCCTGGCACAATACCATGTCCGATACTAAGACAGTGCTTCTCTGCTATTGATAGGGTTTTTGGTGGCTGATTGTTTTGGGAGTAGGTTGCTGGATCCTTCTCTCTAGCCTACAACACCTGGTATTCCCAGGTGGTCTCCACTCCAAGGACTAACCGGGCCCAACCCTGCTTAGCTTCTAAGATCAAATGAAATCAGATGCCAGGGAGGTTTGGCTGTTGTTATTGTTATTGTTGTTAGGTACCATCAAGTCTGGGTCCAACTCATAGTGACCCTATAGACAACAGAATGAAACACTCCCTGATTCTGTGCCAGACACATGATCTTTCTTATGTTTAAGCACATTGTTGCAGACACTCTGCCAATCCATCTAGTTGAGTCTTCCTTTTTTTTGTTGACTTGCCATTCTCCCAATCATAATGTTCTTTTCTAGGGATTGGTCCCTCCTGACAACATGTCCAAAATAAGATGCAGTCTAGCCATCCTGCCTTCCAGGGAGCACTCTAGTTGCATTTCTTCTAGGACAAATCTGTTGGTTCTTTTGGCAGTCCATGGTATAGTCACTGTTCATCTCCAGCACCATAATTCAAAAGCATCAATTCTCCTCTCTCCCCTATTCAACATCTAGCTTTCACAAACATATGATGTAACTGAAAATACCATGGTATGAGTCAGGTACACCTTCATCTTCAATATGACATCTTTATTTTTTAATACTTTAAAGAGGTCTTCTGCAACAGCTTTTTTCAATACAATGTGTCTTTTGATTTCTTGACTGCTGCTTCCATGGATGTTGATTGGAGAAGCAAGTAAAGCGAAATCTTGGACAATCTCAATCTTTTCTATATTTAATATGAATTTTCAGACTGACCCAGACATAAGGATTTTTGTTTTGTTGACATTAAAGTGCAATCCGTATTGAAGGCTACGTTCTTTGATCTTCATCAGTAAATGCTTCAAATCCTTTTCTGTTCCAGGAAGCAAATTTGTATCATCTTCATGTTAAAGAGGCTTCTTCCAATCCTGATGCCACATTCTTCTTCATAAAATCCAGCTTCTCAGATTATTTGCTCAGCAAATAATTGAAGAGATGTAGTGAAAGTATACAACTCTGATGCACACCTTTCCTGACTTTAAACCAGGTAATATTTTCTCGTTCTGTTTGAGCAACTGCCTTCTAGTCCATGTACAGATTCCTCATTAGTATAATTAAGTGTTCTGGTATTCCCATTCTTTACAATGTTATCTATGTTTTGATCCACGCAGTCAAATGCTTTTGCATAGGCAATAAAACATGGATAGTTATCTTTCTGTTATTCTCTGTTTTTGACTAATATCCATCTGACATCAGCAATGATGTCCCTGGTTCCCTGCCCTCTTCTGAATCTGGGTCAATTTTCTGGTAGTTCCCTATATGGCTGTTGTTGTTAGGTGCAGTGGAGTCAGTGTCCAACTCATAGTGACCCTACATACAACAAGCAAAACAGTACTATTAGTGCTTCTCTGCTGTTCATATGGTTTTCAATGGTTGATTGATTTTTTTTTTGGGGGGGGGAGTGGGTTGTGGGGTCCTTCTCCCAAGCCTACAGCACCTAGTGTTCCGAGATGGTCTCCGATCCAAGTACTAACCAGGTCAGACCCTGCTTAGTTTCTGAGATCTGATGGGATCGGACACCACAGTGGTACCACTGCAGGCTGTCATAATTATAGGGCAAATCAAATTACCTTCTTCATTTCAGGCTGACTGTGACAGTTTGTATTTTTGATAAAGTGACAATTTTGTCTAAGTTGTCAAATTCATATGTGTAAAGTGGTATTATTATGTGATTATCCTTTTGTTCTCTTCAAGATGTGGTAATATTACAACAAGAGATACTCATAATTTGTGTCTTCACTTGTTTTTACTTGTCTTCTAGGGTTTGTGAATCTTGTTGATCCTCTCAAAGAATCAACTCTGCCTCACTGACTTTCTCTTTGGCTGGCTTCCTGCCTTTTCCTTCCTTCCTTCCTTCTTTCCTTTCTTCCTTCTTTCTTTCCTTCCTTCTTCCCTGCAGTAGTAGAGGCTGAACCCAGGGCCTTGGGCATGATAGGCAAGTGCCCTACCACTAAGCTACATCCCTGCCCCTTCTTTTTATTTTATTTTGAGACAAGGCTATACTAAGTTGCCTAAGCTGTCCTCAAACTCACAATACTCCTCCTTCATCCACCTGAGTGTCTAGGATTACAGGTGTGCACCATTGCACCTGGCTTTTACTTTCAATTTAATTTCTACTATGTATTATTTCCTTCCTTCTTGTTGTGGATTTGTTATTATTTTTCCAGATTATTGAGGTAGGGGCTTAGTTTTATTATTTTAAGTGTTTCTTCTTTTCTAATATATGCTTTATGGTATAAATGTCTAACTCAGCACTTCATTAACTATGTGCAACATGTTTTGATATTACATTTTCATTTCTATTCAGTTCAAACTATCTTTTTCCTTAGAGATTACTTTTGGTGTTAGGATAATACAGGTTTCAGGCCAGGGATGGTTTATGTGTGTTTTTTAGTTTTCCAGTGATTCGTTTTCCTATTATCTTTCTCACTGGTTTCCAGTTTAATTTTATTGTGGCTGGAGAACAGGTATTATTTCCATTCTTTTACATTTGTTGCAGTTTGTTTTGTGGCCCAGAATATGGCCTTTCTCAGCATGGGTGCTTCGTGCACTTGTTAAGCATACATATTCTCTTTCTGGGTGAAACGTTCCATAATGTCAGTTAGGTCTCGTTTGTTGAGGGTGAGGTTCTCTTTCCCTGCTGGTTTCCTGGGTAGCTGCTCTATCAGTTATTGAATGAGAGTCTTGAAGTCTCCAATTGTAATTGTGGAGTTTTTTCTGATTTTGTTATAGCCTATAGTCTACCAGTTTATGCATAGACATTTACAATTCTTATGTGTTCTTGATGGAGTGACACTTGTCTCACTATAGAATAGTCCTCTTTCTGGTAATCTTCTTTGCTCTGAAGTTTATTTTATCTGATTTTTTTTTTGGCTGTACTTAGAGGTTGAACCCAGGGCTTTATGCTTCCTTTGCAAATGCTGTACTACTGTGCTGCACCGTCAACCCCTTTTCTATTTTTTATCTTGAGATAGGATCTTACTAAGTTCCACAGGCTGCTTTTGACTTTCAACTTGCCATCTCCCTGCCTCCACCTCCCAAGTCACTGGGATCATGGGTATGCACCATGGAACCTAGGCTATTTTACCTGATGTTAATGTAGTCATTGCTGCTTTTCTTTGATTAATATTTGCATGATATGTCTTTTTTTCATCCTTTTACTTTAAAATTGCTCATACTGTTATACTTGAAGTGAGATTCTCATAGACAGCATGCAGCTCTGTCATGTTTATTAATCCAATCTGTTAATCTTTGTCTTTTAATTGGTATGGTTAAACCACTCACATTTATTGAAATTGCAGATATGCTGGAACTTAAGCTTAATATTTTATGTTTCTCTATTTTTTCTGTTTTATTCCCAACTTCCTGTAGGTTACTTTAATACTGGCATCACCATTTTCTCAGATCATGTGAAATAATAGAAGCTTTCTTTCCCTGTATGTCCCTTCATCATACTTGCTTATAAAATAGAATTGTCTACTTCTATTATAGAATTGTCTATTGTCTATGTCTGGGGTGGGATTTAGCTCAGTTGGTAGAGTGCTGCACTGCAGTCTCTGAGGTCCGGAGTTCAATTCCCAGCACCTCAAAAATGGGAGAGGGACCTGGCAATCCACTCCCAAGGCAATCCCGAAACAGTCTGCCATTGAAAGCCCTATGAGGGTTGCTATGAGTCAGATACCGATTCGACAGCACCTAACAACAACAACAACTTTGTCTATGTCTAATATAGAATTGTCAATTGTATTTGCTCTACATATATTTAAGAACTTACCTCAGAGAGTATTATAATTTTTGCTTTAACTGTCAAACATGCCATAGAATTTATGAGAAGGAAAGTCTATTGTACTTTTCTATATGACAACAACAATATATTGCTTAATGTTTTCTTTCTTTTCTCCTAATATTCTAAGTTTCTTTCTTTTGTAGTCCCCTTTCTGTTCAAATAACTTCCTTTAGCTATTCTTTAGGCAAGCCTGCTGGTGATGTATTCTTATAGTTAAGAGTGTCTATTTTCCCTTCATTTATGAAGGACATTTTCTCGGTTGACAGTCCGTTCCTTTCAGAACTTGAAAAATATTATGCTACTTCCTTCTCTCTTCTGTGTCTTTTGATGAGATATTTTCTGTCATTCAATTTTTATTTATTTACTTTTTGTCATACAGACAAGATTCTACTTTTCTTCAATTACTTTCAGATTTTTTTCCCTTAGGTTTTAGAACATTAATTATAATGTGTCTTGGCATGGATTTCTCTGGGTTTATCTGGGTTGGGGTTTACCTGGCTTCTGAATTTGTAGTTTATTTTGGAAGTTTTCTGCCATATTCTCAAATTTTTTCAGTTCTGCCTATCACTTCTTTCCTTTTTTGTCTCTGGTAATAATATTATGTCTTTTGTTATAGTTCCATGTGTTCCTGAAGTTTTATTATTTTTTAAAATTCATTTCTCTTTATTGATTAGATTGGGTAATTTCTATTGCTCTATCTTCCAACTCACTGATCCTTTCACCTGCACCTTCTGTTCTGTTACATGACATGTAGCTCAGTCATGTTTATTAATCCAATCTGTCCTTAAATTCCTATCTGGTTTCTCCTTATACCTCCTACTTCTTTGGTTTCTCTTTATATATTCTGTTTATTTCTGTAGACTTTTGACTTTTTCATTTAAGTGTGCTTCTAATTGCTCTTTGAAGCATTTTAATTATAACCAATTTAAAATCATTGTTAGATAATTTTAACATCTCTGTCATCTTAATGTTGGCACCCATTAATTATCTTTTCAAAATTTGGTTTGTGATCTTCCTGGTTTTGGGTGTAACAAGTGAAACCTGGATGTTCCTATGTTATGTGACAGGACTCTGGACCTTATTTAAATTTTTTGTTTTAGTTGTTTTAAATTGTTTTTATTATGCCACCATTCTGAAATGTGTATGTGAGGGGCATTGCCTTATTATGGCCAGGTGGAAGAAGAAATTCAGATTCCCACTTGGTCTCCATTGATGTCCCACACTGGGGCTCCTTGTTATTATTGGGAAGAAGTAGAAGTTCCCTTTAATTAGATCATACCTTGGTGGCCTAATTACCAGTGCCTGGTTATAGTTATCATCCTGACACTACACAAGAACTCCTTTGACTCCACCCCAGTAGGGGGAGGGAAGGGTGTCTAGCCCCATTCCATCAGGTGGAGGTGGAAGTCCACACCCACCACATGGAGCTCAATCCCACTGCAGGTTGGAAAGCTGTCACCAGCTAAAGGGGATGAAAGCTCCATCTCCCCACCTAGAAGTCTCAGACACCTCCCTAACAGGGTTTGGGGAAGCTTGTTACACCCTAGTGAGGGTAGAAGTCTAGACTGCCCATGGGCCTTGGCTGGCACAGGAAGGAAGAAGCCAGTGTTTGTTCTCTGAGTTTGGCTGGAGTAAAGTGGATGTTGTCTAAAACTTTTCTGTTTTTCTGGGCTGCCCTTTTTCTGGTCCTTTGGGTAGGAAGAGTAGGCTTTTATTGGGGCTCTTTTGTCTATACACTTTGGTGTTTGTAGGTTGTTGGTTCTTTCAGCTCCAGTCTACCTTCTTTCCAACTCTTAGAGTTTTCTTATGTTCATTTAATATTTAATACCCAAGATTTCTTTTTGCTGTACTTAGAGAGAAGATAGGAAAAATACATCTATTCCATCTTAAATTAGACATCCTCTCTTGCAGCTAATTTTAACATAAAAAGCCCCATAGCTTAGTGGAGAAAGTTATATAATCTAATTAAAAAGGCAAGATCTGTACACATCATAGTGTTCATTCATAGTTTTTGAATGGGAAATTTTTATGTCAATATGACAATTTCCCCAAAACTAACATATGGATGTAGTGCAATTCTAACAGGATCAAGAAGTTTTGGGGAAATTGACAAAATGAATATAGAATTTATATTGACTAAGAAATGCTGAGTCTATCCAAGAAAAGTATGAACACAAAATACCAGTGAAGAGAAATTTCCTTTACCATATAGCAGAGCTATTAGAAAGCTAATGTTGATTAAAGAAACTTGTTTTTAGTATAGCAACAAACAAATAAATCTTATGACAAAATAGAGAATTCAGGAAATTTTGGAAAAAATTATGAGAATTTATTCATAATAAAAGTCCATTTCAGCAGAAGGAAATAACTTATGCAATAAAGCCTCAACTCTCTAACAACCTAAGTAAAAAGTAGAACCCCATCTCATGCCATATTAAATTTAAAAAGCATGTTTTAACAGACTAATTCTAAACTGCAGTGAAAAAATAAGGCAAACTAAAATATTTCAAGAAAATCTATTTAATTACATATGTTTAGGGGAGAAGCAATTATTCTTAACCAAGTCCATAAACAGAGGTTTTAAAAAGTAGACATATTTAACTATAAAAATATTTTTTTAATTTGATGATCAAAAAATTCATGAAGTCAATAAACAAATGATAGGTGTAGAAGAAATTCAGGTGCCATATAATTCAAGTGACAAAAGTTAATGCCAGTAATATATAATGAAATGTTGGAAATTGCTGACAATCCAGCATGAAATTGGGTAATGGACATAAGCAGATAATTTAAAGAAATGAAAACCCAAAGGGCCAACATATTTTAGAATGCTCAAATTCACTAGAGTGCAAAAAACCCAAATTGAAATAAAAATAAGATGTCACTTGATTTCCATTGGGTTGGTTACAGTTCACAACAGTGGTAATACCTCTTCAGCTTCAGATATGGCACAGAAGAGCATCCAGACATTGTTGATTGGGAATGTAAATATTCTGACCTTTGGGGCAAGCTATTTAGTAACATGTATTTAAATAATGTTAAATATAAATATATCCTCCAAACCTGCTGTTCTGTAGCTGACAATATAGCCCTTAGAAATAAACCATTGACATGTAAAGAAATATGAATAAAAGTAGGTACTGCAGCATTGTCCTAAGTGCCAATGTGAAAACATTACAACGCCCATCAATGGGGGCCTGGACAAGAGAATGAATTGTAGTTCATCCACCCTGCATTATATTACACAGCCATTTGAAAAAATTGGTTGGGGATACCTCCACTGACTTACAGAAATTTTCACAAGGTAGGAGAAATGATGTAATTTGTGTCTCCATCATGCAAACCAATGACCAGCGTCTATGTCATTGTTTATATCAGTATCTGTATAAGATCATATGAACAAAGAGAAAAACATAAAAGTTATATTCTGAGTTGTTTAAATTAGAATGAGAATATGGATTGAGAGAAAGATGAAACTAGACTCAAGCACATAAGTGCAAAAAAGTGGTTTTAAAGTAAATGATTACAGGACCATACTTACATATTTATAGAATATGATGTGCATGAGTATTGTGTATTTGAAAAAAGGTAAAAAGCTAAATATATACCTCAAATCACCACCAAATATATACACAATTCCAAGTAAGTCCTAACACTAACTTTTCCTTCCATGTTGAAATGGATTCTGACTGTTTGTATGTAGGGTAAGCCGAATTACTTAATACACATTTATGGACCATGTTGTGTTAAAAATGAGTGACTTTGAGCTGGGCATCATGGCACATACCTGTAATCCCAGCAACTCAGGAGGCTAAGGCAGGAGGACTGCAAGTTTGAGTTCAGGGGCAGCCTGTGCAACTTAGTGAGACTCTGACTCAGAATAATAATATAAAAAAATGAAGTAAAAAGAAAGGGCTGGATGTGCTGCTCAGTGGTAGAGCACTTGCCTAATATACATGGAGCTCTGGGTTCAACCTCCTACCCTGTACTGTAAAATAAATAATAAATAAATAAATAAATACATAAATAAATAGCTTCCAGCACAAGAGTATTAATGGATTCAACATAAGTTTGATGTTCTTGTGACACAAAGACATGTCTAGGCACTACAGTGAACTCAGGGGAAAGACCAGATGTTTCCAAGAGAAAAGCAAAGACATCTGGTATTTGCCAGATGGCTTGGATATACTAGCTTGAAGTAATCTACATTTTCAAAATTAGGTCTCTATACTATATTCCTTTCAATGTTATGACATCTTCATGAGACTAGATTTTTGGCAGTTGTGTGTGGAACAGGAAATGCGTGTGGTCAGATCCAATGACTTTGGGGTTTGAGATGCTGTATAGTGAGCTGCAGGCACACTCATTCCATAAGTAAGTAAATAGGAATATTAAAGGGTGGAATTAAATTTTTCTTTTTTAAATTTATGTGCATAACTTTTTCAAATGACTTGGTCATTTATTTGCACTTAAGTACTCTTACTAAATGGGGTAGTTAAGTATTTCTGGTAGCCTAGATACAGATAGGGGCTGAGGTTTAGCTTAGTTGGTAGAGTGTTGCTGTATATTCTCCGAGGACCCAGGTTCAATTTCAAGCACAAAAAATAAATAAATAAATAAATAAAAATAAAAATAAAAAAGATGTGGCAATCCATTCCTGAAGCAATCTCGAAACAATCAGCCATTGAAAACCCTATGAGGGTCTCTATGGGTTGGACCTAACTTGATGGCACCTAACAACAATAAAGATATAAGTAAGAAAATTAATGAGGAACTATGGGGAGCCAAGAGTGTCACCTACCACAGGAGGATAGCAATTAAGCAATTGGCTAAGGACAAAGAAGCAGTCCAAATCTCCATGGGGAAGAGAAAATGGTTGTAATTGCTATGAATATAGGTCTGTGGGCCTGTGACAGATGACCTTTCCTTTTATGCATTAAAAAATAGTAAAATCCTAAAAGTACTACCACTGACTTTACTCATATTTACACTATGGAGTTAATTGAATTCCATCCACTACCTCCATTATAACCTGCAGACATCAAAGGACACAAAACAATTATAAATCAATTACTGTTACACTGGGTTTTCAGGAGCCATAAATCTGAGACACAATAAGTTTGACAAGTTTGTTAATATTCAGAAGCCAGGCATCGGATCTAGTCAGAATTCACACACTCTAGTGTTGATTACTTCCTTTGTGTGTTTTGTAATGGGAATTGTTAAATGCAAAGGCCACATGTCTACCTTATTATGTTATTATTAAATAAATCACATTAGGATCATCTGTCCCATTGCATTAGGCATTCTTTTTCTGGAGACTGTCTGGGTCACTTGTATTTTGAAGCATTTTCTAGGGAGACTCTCCAAACCAATTTCAAAATGTACAACTTCTCTGGAACATCTAAGAGAAATTCTCGATGTTGTGCTTCTGTAACGTCTCCATTTCCTTCTGAGAGAATGCCAAATACGCATCTAAGTCCTCACATCCAATTTTCCTGCTACCTGGAATGCATCCAAGTGTTATGCCATGGTTTTATGGGTGGTTATAGACAGCGGGTAAAAAATTACAGAAAGCCTTGGCTTTTAAAATACTTGACATCTCATTTGCCAAACACAAGAAGTGTTGATATAGTCTTTGTAATTAGACTCTCAAATCTTTATTAGTGCTAAAGTATTAATGACCTCATAAGATTAACAGCCTTATACTTCCCCCTTTTAATGCCTCCTTATCTAATTCTGAGAATAAAGTAGGCTTTCTCAAGATCATTTGTTCTTCTTAGACCAGGATCCTATTTTTACCACATGAATTTGAAAGATTCAATGTCCACCATGCCTTCATAGAGGCCCACCTTGGTAAAGATCTCACCACCCAGAGCCAGAACCTGACAGTACCTACTATTATAGAGGACAGTTGCCCTGACTTGGCCACCACCTCTTCACCTTGTTGTTGTTGTTGTTAGGTGCTGTCGAGTCGGTATCCGACTCATAGCGACCCTCTGTACAACAGGGGAAACACGATTGTCAGTGCTTCTCTGCTGTTCATAGGGTTTTCAATGGCAGATTGATTTTTGGGAGGGGGTTGCCAGGTCCTTCTCCCAAGCCTACAGCGTCTGGTGTTCCCAGGCGGTCTCCCATCCAGGTACTAACCAGGCCCGACCCTGCTTAGCTTCCGAGATCTGACGGGATCGGATGCCACAGGCCTACAGCTGCAGGCTCCCCTCTTCACCTAGAAAGGTATATTCCACTAACATTGACCTCTGTTGGGCCTTAGGATGGGAGAAACAGATGAAGCAAGGCAGCTTTAGCCAGGAGATTGCAGGATGGGCCACCTCATTGAAGGTAACCCTCCATATGGGGAGCCATTTTACCCTGGGCCATTGGTGATAGTTCTTAGAAGTTCAGCAATTCATGAGCAAAAGCCTGAGTTTGAGACCCAGAGTCAGAGCTAAGACATGCCTAGCTTAAAGATAGAGTGAAGCAGGCTGGAATACTAATGGGACTCTAGTCAACCCAGACAGTAAGATAGAATTCCACAAGGTAGGAGGAGCCAAGCAAGAAGGAAGAAGTAAATCAGGGATGAAGGACTTATCACAGGTCATTGGCAGATGGATGCTAAAAAGCCACTGAGCTTGGCAGGACCTAGGAGCAACAGATGGTTTTAGAGCCACAGCCTGAAGCTACCATTTATGTACCAGAGTAGTTTTGATATCCTATGACTCTCTGCTAAGGTGGCCCTCATCAGAACCCTCACTATAAGGCCAGCCAACTTCATGGATCTTGTTAATAAAAGCCAAAAAACTTGAGTTATTGAAACCTCCTTCCATTCTCTTATTCACTGGGGGCAAGCCAAGGTTACCAATTCCTTCTTTTTTCCCGAAGCATAACTTCCATTTGGTAAAATAGAGGTCCTAATACTCACCTAAAGGTAGAGCCACCTGCCCTTCTCCCTGCCATTCAGATAAGCAAATGAACATTGAACTATTGACTCAAGCAAGAAAGAAGACAAAATAGAGCTCTAAGGAGTTACTTTATAAGGAAATAAAGGCAAGATGGGAGAGAAAAATCAAGTCTTGATATTGTATTTATAAGGCTATGTCAATTGCTTCATTATTGTTTACATAATAAATAGAAAATTGCATAAAAGCTTAGCTAAAGTTTATAAGTTCTTTAAAACGTACTTATGTTATTGTTAGGTGCTGTCGAGTTGAGTCTGACTCATAGCGACCCTCATAGGGTTTTCTATAGCTGACTGTTTCGGGATTGCCTTGGGAGTGGGTTGCCACATCCTTCTCCCATTTTTGAGGTGCTGGGGATCAAACTTGGGACCTCAGAGACTGCAGAGCAGCGCTCTACCAACTGAACTAAATCCCAGCCCAAAACATACTTATAGGGAAGTTCTTTTTAAGGAAGTGATTAGCATTAATGAGAAATGAGAAAATTTCAGGACTCTCTCTCCTACAAGTGTGAATAAATTCACGAAGCATCTTCCTAGCTATTCCAGAGAGCACTTTAGTGTCCCTTCAGTACCATGGAGGGCATAAGGTCATCAACATTATGATGTTATCAGGCATTCATTTTACAGGACCAACCCCAGATGCAGTTGCTACTTCTGAAAAAGTTCTCCCTCCATCCCCACGAAAATGTCCTGGTCACTGTGGCCCACTATAATGCCCACTTATCCAATTCACTAGCATCTTTGATATTCCTTGGTCAGAGTGCAAATTGTGTAGACTTTTTAAAAAGGGTCGACTCCATCAACACTGGACTTGCCACCATAGCTGCTGACTTGAGAACAATTTTATTGAGAGGAAAATGCATGACCACAAGGCCTGCCTAAGTCCTGACCACAGGACTTTGTCTGAGTTATGAGAGGAGAGGAGATTGACTTCTTGGAGACCTTATTACATGTTTACGTAACTTAACCATTGCAGCATTTCCCTGAAGTGGGCATCCTTTCCACTATTTTATAGGTAAAGATAAAGAGGTTCAGCAAGGGTTTATAACTGGTCTAAGAATGTGTAACTATAGAGTTGCAGATTTGGCATTTGAATCTGAGCCACTTTGTGAAAGAAACTCACAAAAATCCGAAACAGCAAACACAAAAGCCAAAACAGTTGCCAGCTCCTCACTCACTAATCAAACCCAGGTTCTTGTGTGACCTGTCAGCTATGCGACCTTTTATGTGGCCATCTTAGCTTCAAATGTAGCAGAAAGCCTGGTCCTCCCTCCATTTTGCTTCCTCAGATCTCCTGAGACACCCTAAAAGTACAGCGTATGTGTCTATTTGCATATTTCATGAGACTGGATAAATCATTTTGCCTTCAAGGATGATTTGCCAAGCCACGCGTTGGAAGTTTTCATTTGTACTTCGTGAACAGCCAGATACTTCATTTGCAGGAAAGCTTAAATATAAGATGATTTTTATTTTGCAAAGAGCAGTTTGGAAATATTGCAGCCCTTCTTCACAAACTGAAATGGCCAGTTCTGTCCATTCTTGTGTCTTGGGGTGGAGATTGGGTCAAAGGGATGGTGCATGAGATTGGATTATGAGCTTGACCAAAGCAAGGACAGGAGACTCAAGGTGATTTAATTTTCTTAGCAGTTGGATGGAGGACTCCCTGAGGGAAGAAATACTTTGCTTTCTGAGGTGATGATTTCACTCTGGGGTAGAAGCTGAGCCTTTGGAGCTTGAATGAGGATAGAGCTGTTTAGCCTAAGACTTGAGGTAAGACTTGCTTGTTTGTCCGTAGAGAGAGGAAACAGTAAAGAAGTTTGGGGAGAAAGGGCACAGAAATGAGGAAAGCCTTCTCCCACCTCATTTGCTACTGCCATGTTTAATCAAGGGGCTGGGATTTAGCTCAGTTGGTAGAGTGCTGCTTTGCAGTCTCTGAGCTCCCGAGTTCGATTCCTAGCACTGCAAAAATGGGAGAAGGATGTGGCAACCCACTCCCAAGGCAATCCCGAAAAAAAAAAAAAACAATCTGCCATCGAAAGCCCTATGAGGGTCTCTATGAGTCGGACACGACTTGACAGCACCTAACAACAACAACAACATGTTTAATCAAGTTACCAAAGCTGCAAAACATTTGAGAAAAAATAATTTTTTAAATGAAAACTCATAAAAGGCCTGAGCATGTTGTCAGACAATGGTAATACAGGAAAAATATTTGGGGGTCATGGAACCGAAGACATGCAGGAAAATTTGCTTCTGAGAACATTTATCAATTGGCCGGTGCCGGTTATGGCTCTTGCCCCCCATGGACCACAGAATAGCTTGGGTCGCATTTAACGACACACCCGAGGCAGCGGACAACTGGCCTTGGTACCTTCACAACCCCTTCCCTTTGTTTCTCTTGGGACCCTAGGATTTTACAGCCTCACAATGAGGTCTTGAGTTAACTGTCAGTAACACTGTGAAGAGAAAGAAGCAAGAACAGATATAGAAATGGAAGCAGGTAGGATGTCTTATGTTTCTAAAAAACCATGAATCTCAAGCTGTAGGAAAATGAAATTCTGTGTTAGCTTTGCTTTAATGCTCAAATGAACAAATGAGGAGGTCCTTTCGAGTAGACATAAATGATTGACTTACTATATATAGTCAATAAATTAGGGAGGAAATGATAGCACTCAGATGAGGTTTCCCTGCTTGGTGAAATATAAATAGTGATCCATCATGCTGCCTATTTTATTAAAGATCTTCCCAGAAACTTTGATGTTCATTTCAAAAGGAAGCTCATTTTTTAAATAAATGACCCCTGCCTCTTCCATCAAATCCTCAGTCTCGCTCTCTGGTTAACTTATCCTAGGTAAGGAAATGTTAGCTTGACATTACCCTGTGCCTCCATATGTTAGACTATTAACACATACCCAAGAAGACAGTGCCAAAATCTATTTTATAATCTTTCTAGAATTCATCTAAATGTACTTAGTGAACACTCATGTTAATAGCTACTAATTATTTTCTGCCTGCAGCTATACCACTGTGGCATCTGATCCTGTCAGATCTCTGAAGCTAAGCAGGGTCAGGCCTGGTTAGTACTTGGATGGGAGACTGCCTGGGAACACCTGGTACTGTAAGCTTAGGAGAAGGACCCAGGAACTCACTCCCAAAACACAATCAGCCATTGAAAACCCTATGAATAGCAAAGAAGCACTGACAATACTGTTTCACCTGTTGTACATACGGTCTCTATGAGTTGAACATTTATTTTCTGGGCTGGGGTTTAGCATGGTTGGTAGAATGTTGCTCTGTACTCTCTGAGGCCCTGGATTCAATCCCCAGCACTGCAAGAATGGGAGAAGAACTTGGCATCTCACTCCTTAAACAATCAGCCATTAAAAACCCTATGAATAGCAGAGAAGCACTGACACAGTGCTGGGCATGGCACAGTGTGGCGGATATGTTTTGTTCTATTGTACATAGGGTAGCTAGGAGTTGGACTGAACTTGATGGCACCTAGCAACAATAACAAAGAATAAAAATAGTTTTATTCTTCTATTGCAGATGAAAAAACAGGATCACAGTAGTTAACTCATGCAATTTAGTCACTCATTTGTTCTTTCAATAACTATTTACAAAGTGCCTACTATGTGACATGCCCTGTTTCTTGTTGCTGAGGATATAACAGTGAATATAACAGAAAAAATCCATAGATTAACAGTCTTTATATCTGAGTGAGATATGCAAGCAAGCTAACAATGTGAGCTATAAAATACATTAAATGTATGTGGAAATGCCACAATGAAAAGCATGTCAGAATGAATCACATTAAGGTGTACATTAAAAATTTCCAATAAAAAATACATTAAATGATTACATTTTTATAGAAAAAAAACAAAATAAGAATAGGGAAGTGTTAGAGGGATGGCAAATTTAAACAGGATAGACAGGGAAGACCTTGTTCAGACATGTGGTGGGTTAAAGATCATGCAAATTCGTTAACACTCTTATTGGAAGAAAGGATCTATTTATACCCTTCTCCTTGAATCTAGGATGTTCTATATCTTCTTTAACTAATAGCTTTCATTTGGCAGAAATTATGCTATGAATAGCTGTGGTTATAACTTGAGGTTGCTTGGAGCTCTGAGCTATCATGTGAAGAAGTTTTGAGGGTGCCATGCGGTAAGGAAGTATGTGGAGGGAGAAGGAGAAAGAGAATGAGAACATGTCCCAGCCTTTCTGACCCTTGGTTCAAGTCATCCCACTTGAGTCCCCAGACGTCAGGGTGCAGAGGTAGCTGTCTTCTCTGTGTCTTGTCTACTTTCCTGACCCAGAATCATAAGCCATAATGATAATAATAATAATAGTATTATTATAGTGGTGAGATCCAGAATAGAAGGTAGCTTTTGAATAATGACAGAGGATGAGGAGGGAGCTATTGTAAGCAGAGCATTCTAGGAAGAGGAAATAACATCTTCAGAGTCCCTGAGTGGGCCTGGGGGGCTTCAATAAATGGCAACAAGGTCAGCATGGCTGGAACAGATCGAGTGAAGAGAGTAGAATGACATGGAGTCAGAAAGATAGAGCAGAAGGTGGACCATGTATGACCATGCACAGCACTGTCAGGACTCTGACACGCTTTGAGTAACATGAATTATGGGCATTGGAAGGTTCTGGGGAGAGAATGATACAGTATCACAAATACTTTACTATTACTCCTTAACGATCTGTAAGCCAATAAGAAGTACATACTGTTGATAAAAAACAACATATATGCTGTCTCAATTAAACTAAAGAATCCAGCAATTAAGTGGCACAGCGAGGACAAGGGTCAGAGCTTCCTGTCTCAATCAAATCCTGTGCCTTTAATCACTCCGCAATGACTGCTTAAACCAGAAGTTGATAAATCTTCTATGTTAGCTTATTTCTTAGCTAAGGTGTAGCATCTAGGATGTTTTGCTTAGGACTAACAAAGTACTGCTTACTTTTGTTACTCAAACTGAGACTTAAATAATATTTTGTTTTTGGGTGCTATTGAGTCAGATATGACTCATAGCGACCCTGTGTACAACAGAAGGAAGTACTACCCAACGCTGTACCATGCACATGATCATTTTATGTTTGAGTTCATTGTTGCAGCCATTATGTTTCTTCTCATTTTGAGTCATACCACATCAGCAAAAGGAAGTCCTAGAGTTTCACTCCATTCTTGTCATTAAGGCCAACCCTACTTTGAGGAGGCAACTCTTCCCCAGTTGTCTCTTGAATGCCTTCCAGGCTAGGGGGCTCATGTCTAGCACTATATTCAACAGTGCTTCTCTGCTATTCAAAGGGTTTTCAATGGCTAATTGCTTCAAGAATGGGCTGCTGGGTCCTTCTTCCTAGTCTTAGTTTGGAAGCTTAGCTGAAACCTGTCCACCATGGGTGCTCCTGCTGTTATCTGAAATATCGGTGGCATAGCTTTCAGTGTCACAGCAACACACAAGTCCCCACAGCATGACAATCTGACAGATACACAGGAGAAATAGTATGTATGTGTGTGTGGTGGGGTAAGAAACCAAAGGAAAAACCATCAGCCAGCAAGAGTATGGCCGTTTCTATCACCTCATAAAGAATCATTGCTAAAGCAATACCGTAAGTACTTATGTTGGGTGGGATGCATTGGAAAGAGTCTTGGTCCGGGGCCAAGGGTGTTTTTAAAACATTAGCTGATACAATACACTGTTTTTTAAAAAAAGTGCCTGTATGTGCACGTGTTTGGAGGAAAGTTTTGTCAAATCAGATGTAAAATTACACATCTCATGTCCTCTTCTTGGAGATCTGTATTACTAATGAAGAAATTAAAGAATAATAAGTGCTTCAATGTACTTGGAGACTGCCTGTCACTAAAACACCTATGGGCTTTTGTGACCTCAAAGATACAGTTTATGTTCTGCCAGGATAGGTGCTTACCTCATTGCTGTGGGTTGAAGTTTAATAATTGAACATAAAGTCATTGTTGTTATTAGGTGCTATGGAGTCGAGTCTGACTCATAGCGACCCCCAGAGGGTTTTCAATGGCTGATTATTTCAGGATTGCCTCAGGAGTAAATTGCCACGTCCTTTTCCCATAGTATTAGTCAGGCCCAGCCCTACTTAGCTTCCAAGATCAGACAAGATCGGGCATGTTCAGGGTGGTATGGCCATAGGCATATGGTCATTAGTTGTTGAAATATTTATCAGTGACATAGTTATTTATATATAACTTTCATAAATTTATCATATTTCTTTGTCTAATTGGTAGTTCATGCTCCCTATATATATATGAATACCTGTAGCCATAGCACTGTGGCATCCCATCCTGTCAGATCTTGGAAGCTAAGCAGGGTTGGGCCTGGTTAGTACTTGGATAGGAGAACACCTGGGAACACTAGGTGCTGTAGGCTTGGGAGAAGGACCCAGCAATCCACTCCCAAGAAACAATCTGCCATTGAAAACCCTATGAATAGCAGAGAAGCACTGACAATAGTGTTTGGCCTGTTGTACATAGGGTTGCTATGAGTCGGACATCGATTCAATTGGCACCTAACAACAACATGTATATGAATACCAGTATTCTGCTGGGCGCGGTGGTACACACCTGTCATCCCAGTGACTTGGGAGACCGAGACAGGAGGATTACAAGTTTGAGGCCAGAGGCAGCCTATGTAACATAGTAAGACCCTGTCTCAAAATAAAAAGCAAAAGATGGGTTGGAGGGTAGAGCTCAGAAGTAGAGCACTTGCAAAGCATGTGTGAGGCACTGGCTTCAACCCCCCTAGAACTGTAAATAAAAATAAATAAATAAATAAATACATACATACATACAATGCCAGCATTCTGTTTCTTTTCATCTCTTCTCTTGCTGTCCTCAGATAAAACAGTTTTCTAGGTCATTGTTCCTTGAATAATAAATAAGAGTGAATAATCCTAGTTTCAAACAAACGACTGGCAAGTTTGTTATGGGGCTGCAACTTTGTTGTTGCTTCTCCACCGTGTCTGGAGTCATCCCCAGGCACCTGTCCATCTGTGAGTCTCTGGGAAGGAATGGTATTGGGGCAGAGGTTAGGCCACGACTTTATGTGGACCAGGGGCTTCACCCTCCCTCTTCAGATGACTTCCTAGAGCCCCTTACAGAGGATCCTGTGATGAGAAGTGAGCTCTCGCACTCTTCTCAGGGATTAGTAAATTCACAGGCAGGTGATTTGGAAGGGGTTAATCAGAACAGGAGAGAGCTGGCCTCTGAACAATACCAAAAAAGACCTGGATAACTACTCCTTGAAATAAAACGATTTGATAAGTATTATTTCATTCTTTTTCACAGGAAAGCTCATGTGATAATATAAAAGCACACCAAATGGTTTTCCCCTTAATTTATACATATACATTACTTTTTCCTTGACCAAGTTATAATGAACAAAAGAATTATTACACTATTTTTTTTGTCATTTAAACGAAAGCTTATGCATGTTAAGACAGGAATAAAAGCCACACACAAGTAACTAGGTTGAACAATGTGGCCTTGTTTTTATAGAAAAAAGAATATATTTATAGAAAGAAATCTTAAAGGTCTGTCAAGATGTATCAGACTATTATTAGAATACCAAACTAATAACAATGGTTACTTTGGGACAGAATCTTTGGGTGTCTGAAGGTTTTTTTTTGCCAATTTCTTGATTCTAATCATTGTTACCAAGACCATATATTAAAAATTTAAACTGATAGGATTGGATGCCACAGTGGTATGGCTACAGGCATGGTGTATATATAGATATACATCTATAGAAATTATAATATTTCTCATGCTTAAATTTCCACTTTGATTTCTGTTACTGTTGTTGTTGTTGTTAGGTGCCGTTCAGTTGTATCTGATTCATAGTGACTCTCAAAGTTTTCAATGGCTGATTGCCTCAGGAGTGGATTGCCACATCCTTCTCCCATTTTTGAGGTGCTGGGAATTATTACACTATTTTTTTGTCATTAAAATGAAAGCTTATACATGTCATGACAGGAATAAAAGTCACATACAAGTAACTAGCCCAACCCCATGGAGATACGTATGGGGAAGGAGACAAGGCAGGAAAGAACATATACAGTACAAAATGGTTTCCTTTAGAGAGAAAGAATGCAGCCCTTTCTGTACAGGACACAACCGCTCAGAATTTCCTCAACAAAGAGTAACATATATTCATTCACCCAAGGAGTTCTGGAGTGTTGCATATGTATTTAATTGTGATAAAGGAGCCAGCATTTGATTCTTGTGCACAATGAGTTTCTCGTCTTTAAACTGGGAAAGTAAGAAAGCATCATGAGGAATAGGATTTAGCAAAGGACTTCCTAAGATAACATGAGCCATGCCGGCCACATTCCAGCAGCCTTGGCACGGTGCCACTGATCTGTAATAAATGCTCCCTTCTGAGTGTCTGCGATGATAAACCTGCCCAGGGCTCACGGTGCTCATGTGTAGTTCTAATAAATTAGATTGTGATTCCCCCAGATTTTCCATTTATTTCTGAAGCCGTCTTACTGTGATATAGCTCAAGTTAATGATCACCCTCAATGCAATATTACCAGTTATTATTTCTCACTTTAAAATTGTGCCTAAGTGGCTAATGTTCCCTAGTAGAGATAAAGTCCTAGCCCAGCTGATGAGAAGATCATGATGTGGAGGCCAAAGAAGGCAAAGGAAATTGTGCCTCTGGTTCCTAAATCAGATTACATTTAACTCCCAGACTTCACTCATCTCAGGCTGGCAAGGAAGGACCTAAAGGAAATTAATTCCTAACATCAAGGAAGGAATAGCACTCTCTCACGCTGACTGGGGGTATACTTTTCAGAGGAAAATTTGGCAATATCCAACAACAACCTCAACTACTATAAGTGTTCTTCAATTTAAGATTAAGGAATTTATCTTCAGAAATGCTCAATGCAGAACATTTCATGCAACAGAAGATAAAAGAAAACAACTGAAATGTCCAATAATATGGGTTTGATTAAATAATGGTAGTGCATCCAATATTGTTTCTAGCAAACCCTTACATGGCACACCATATATGCCAGACTGTCCAAGAACTATAAATTTAATTTACTTGATCTTTATAACAATCCTATGAGGCAACATTACTGTGATCTCTCTTTTGCAGGTGGGTAAATGAGTCACAGAGATTCGGTGACTTGCCCAAAGTCACACGGCTACCATGTAGCTAACCTGGAATTTGGCCAGGGCTTTGAACCCAGAAGCTGTACTCCACAATTAGTGTTCTTAATGTTTATTCCTACTGCCTCATGCCAATGAAATAATGTCCAGTGAGTATGACTGATGGTAGGGTTATGTATTATCTCATACAAAAATGTTCAAAATATGTGGGTGAGTGAAAAAAGCAGGCTATAAAATAGGTTGAACAATGTGGCCTTGTTTTTATAGAAAAAAGAATATATTTATAGAAAGAAACCTTAAAGGTCTGTCAAGATATATCAAACTATTATTCAAATACCAAACGAATAACAATGGTTGTTTGGGGACAGAATCTTTAGGTATCTCTGAAATTTTCTTTTTGCCAATTTCTAATCATCATTACCAAGACCATATATTAAAAATTTAAACCTCCTTAGAAATCAAAGTAGGCTAGGATTTAGCTCAGTTGGTGGAGCACTGCTCTACAGTTTCTGAGGTACCAGGTTCAATTCCCAGCACCACAAAAAATGGAAGAAGGACGTGGCAATCCACTCCCAAGGCAATCCTGAAACAATCAGCCATTAAAAACCCTCTGAGGGTCGCTATGGGTGGAACACGACTCGACGGCACCTAACAAAAACAGAAATCAAAGTGGAAATTTAAATGTGAGAAATATTATAATTAAGTTCCATATATGTATATCTATATATACACTGTGCATGCATCTATAGCACTGTGGTATCCAACCCCATCAGATGTCAGAAGCTAAGCAGGGACAGGACTGGTTAGTAATTGAATAGGAGACTGCCTGGGAACACCAGGTGCTGTAAACTTGGGAGAAGGACCCAGCAACCCACTCCCAAAAATTAACCAGCCATTGAAAACCATATGAATGGCAGAAAACCACTGACAATAGTGTTTTGGCTGTTGTACATAGGGTTGCTAAAGTGGAACACCAACTCAACGGCTCCTAACAACAAACACTCAAACTAGGATTTCATGGTGTGTGTACATGTGTGCGTGTGTTTAAGGAGAAACAGATTTTGAATGATAGCATCTGGGCAGGCAAATATCTTTACCTAACAGAATCTGCACCCAATTCTATCTGGAATCCAATTATATAGTTTATAGGTTATCTGGGTCACAGTCTTTTCTGACATCTTGATGCTTTTATCTTATTTTATTTTATTTTTTGGAGTATGGGTGGGTTGAACCCAGGGCCTCCCACATGCTAGGTGTATGGTTTACCACTGAGCTGCACCCCTAACCACATTTTTTATTTTTTATTTTGAGACAGGGTCTTGCACAGGCTGCCTCTGGCCTGGAACACACGATGCTCCTGCCTCAGCCCCTCAAGTCATCATGGCTGTTTTGTTTCTTAATTTAAGTGCAGTTGAGAGGAGCATAGAGAAAGGAAAGCAGTTTGATGCAGCCCCTGGCTGGGGTATCTGGGCTCCAGATGCTTGGAAAGGGAGGCTGCAATGATTGCTATCAAGCTCACACAACTTTCCATTCCCCCGGATTTCTAATACTGTTCTGCTCCATGATTCCTGCAGAAAACCCAGTGTTTCTCTTCAGCACATTTGCACCCACTCATTCTAGACCTGATCTCAACTTCTGGTGCCTTGTACGGGTCACTAAGGATGCCGAAAAAGAGAGATTCTGTCCAAGCCTGGGAATTTCACTTTTGTATACTGCAAGGAGAGATGGAAATGAAAGTAGGCTGCTAGACAGGCTAAGCCTGCACCCTTAGCCCTATGGCATCCAATCCCTTCAAATCTTGGAAGCTAAGCAGGGTCAGGCTTGCTTAGTACTTGGATGGGAGACCACCTGGGAACACCAGGTGCTGTAGGCTTGGGAAAAGGACCTGGCAACCCACTCCCCCAAATCAAAACCCTATGAATAGCAGAGAAGCACTGACAATAGTGTTTCCCCTATTATACATAGGGTCAGTATGAGTTGGATACCAACTTGA
>VMDO01014240.1:0-55236 GCA_007922755.1 Pedetes capensis | reverse complement strand
CTGGGATTTAGCTCAGTTGGTAGAGCGCTGCGCTGCAGTCTCTGAGGTCCCGAGTTCAATTCCCAGCGCCGCAAAAATGGGAGAAGGACCTGGCAATCCACTCCCAAGGCAATCCCGAAACAGTCTGCCATTGAAAACCCTATGAGGGTCGCTATGAGTCGGATACCGACTCGACGGCACCTAACAACAACAACAACAAGAGCCACCTTATGGAAAAATGTTGTGCAAAGGGCTAGCCATTCACTTCCTTCAGGAAGTACTGCTGGCATATCAGATTTTCTTTCAGGTAAGATAACGCAATTTTCTGAGTCCTATGAATATAAACTGCCTGCAGCAGTACCACTGTGGCATCCAATTCCATCAGATCTCCATAGCTAAGCAGGGTCAGGCCTGCTTAGTACTTGGATGGGAGACCATCTGGGAAAACTGAGTGCTATAGGCTTGGGATAAGAACCTGGTAGACCAAACCCCCAAAACCAATCAGCCCTTAAAAACCCTGTGAATAGCACTGAAGCACTGACAATAGTGCCCACCATGGCACAGTGTCATGCAGTGTTTGATCTGTTGTACACAGGGTTGGTATGAGTTGGTCTCGACTAGATGGCACCTAACAACATCAATAAATATAAACCTAAGTTGTCCATGACAGCTACTTTAACAGCCAAAGGCTAATAATAATAATACATATGTAGAACCAGACACCTGGCACCTGACAAGGTACTGGAAACAATCTAGCTGAAGGAATAGGTCAAATTTGTTGTTGGTGTTGTTAGATGTTGTCAAGTCTGGTCTGACTCATAGTGACCCTATGTACAACAAAATGAAACCCTCCCCAACATCGTGCCATCCTCAGCACTATTGTCAGTGCTCCTCTGCTATTCGTAGGGTTTTTTGATGGCTGATTGTTTTGGTAGTGGGCTGTCAGGTGGTTCTCCCAAGCCTACAGCACCCAGTATTCCCAGGTGGTCGCTCATCCAAGGACTAACCAGGCTGATCCTGCTCAGCTTCTGAGATCAGACCAGGTCTGATGCCAGGGTGATATGGTTGTAGGTCAAATTTAGAAAACCCTAATATTGGAAAGATATGATTGTACATGTCAGCTTATTTTAAATAGTAAACTTTTGTTAAAAAACAATCCAGCTGCTAGTTTATAAACTTCTCTCCACATGCGTGACTCAAAAGTATGGACTTCATTTGACCCTTGGAGTTCCCTGGCTCCGGAGTTTATGCTTTTCAGGTGTTAAGTGCCGCCTCATGAGGCTGTAGAGAACTTTCTGGTCAGCAGATCCACATTTTGTGCATGACCAGTGTCCATGGAACAAGTCTGAAGGGGATAATGCAGAGCAGAGGCATCTGATGTTTGGCTTTTCTGGGCCACACTGAGTAAAGAGGAATTGTCTTGGGCCACATGTAAATTATATGCTATAGTTAGTGCATATTTAAATAAGGGTGAGTCATAAAGAAAATAAATGCTCAAAATACATGATGTTAGAAGATTTTGTGGGACTGCATTACTAGCTCTTCTGGGCTGTATGTGGCCCATGGACATGCCTGAAAAGGAATGGCTTTGTACTCACAGGTTGATAGTGAGGAAGGAAGAGCAACTGGCAGGGATTCACTTGGATTCTTACTTCACTTCTAAACTCCAACAAAGGCCACACAAATTCCCCAGAGCAGCCCCAGGCCAAAGTGGGTGAAAGGCAAAGGATGTATTCAAACTCCCCTTTCCCACTCCCCCGCCCCCGACCTCCATGACCCTCTTCATTAGATTCCCGTTTCTCTTCTGCACAGGGCTCTGTCCTCCTCTGCTTGCTTCTGAAGTCTAACTCATATTTGCTTTCCCAACTGGGACCATGTGACTCTGAGTTATAAAGGTCTCCTTTTTCATACTAGAAATCGTCTGTTTTATAGTCCATTTCTCCTGTTCTTAGCTAGGTCAGTACTTTAAACCTTTAATGTGCATATGAATCACTTTGGAATAAGGTAGAGTCTAATTGCCTAGGTGTTGGGCAAGAGGCTGTGAGGGAAGCTGGAGCACTGAGTTTATGAATTTCTAACAAGCTCCCATGTAATTCAGATGTTGCTGGTCCCCAGACCACACAGGGAGTTACGAGATGGTAGGTGACTAAAACTAAATGAATGAACTACTGTGATTCACAACGGCAGAGATTTATTATATGCTTGCTTTCTAATACTGTCTGCAGTTTCATAGGTATATTTTACACATTAACTGGAAAAATAAATGAAACAAGAATTTTAGGTTTCAGTGGCAGAGTTTAAGGGAAAAAATTTTTGTCAGAATGAGAGAGAGGCTGATACTCTCTTCCAAACTGAATTATCTTCAAATCACTAGAAATACAAAATTAGACCTTAGTGGGTAACACTAGACACTCTTCTGTGAAGTGCCTCAAAAGGGAAGACACAACTAACTTTGCTCCCTGGATGATGGATACATGGGACAGACTCCGGTGCTGGAGATTCTGGATTTACTCCACTTACCTCTCATAGGCTGTGGTGTGTGCTCACGTGTGTGTGTGTGTGTGTGTGTGTGTGTGTGTGTATGTGTGTGTGTGTGAGAGAGAGAGAGAGAGAGAGAGAGAGAGAGAGAGAGAGAGAGAGAGAGAGTTATTTGTACGTGTACTCTTTAATCCATCTCCTCACCCTCAGCCTAGACCAGTCACCTCTCCCACATGCTTCCACAGAACCCTGGGTAACTCCCTCCTGAAGCTCTGGTTACTCTGCAGGTTGGTTCCTTTCTTCATGAGATTGAGAGCTCTTGGAAGGAAGGACCTATCTGGTCACCATTGTATCCATCACTGTCAGCATGCCCCATGCCCAGAGTAGCACCTGATAAACAGTCGTTAAAGGAATGGAAACACCTATGTTTTCCAGATTTCTGTAAGTGATATCTTTAGTTTTCTATTGAGATTGAAGATAATAATCCATCACAGGCCAAGACATAAAAGCCTCACTGAGTGCTTGCAGCTCTCTGCCACTGGCCCTGAGGCAGCGCAGTTCCTCCTGGTGAGTGGCTGGGCACTTGTGATTTGCTCTGTCTAATGAGTTGTGACCTGAAGTAAGGGGTATCACTCTCTGGCTGTAAGTTTGTCTATGTAAGACTCTTGGGAAGCCCTTTATTTCTATGGTACAGATCTGGCAATGCTCAGAATGCCGGCGGCTCCATCACCCTTAATCCTTGAAAAACACAATGAGCAGCACCTCCTGCTGCCCTTGTGGATGTGTAATGTAAGAAATTAAATGTTACTGTTTGGCCATTGAGAAACTTCAATTTATTAGTTCATTTATTCATTTTACCATATTTAATGCATTTTAATTATACAACTTAAGACATTACAATTTCAATGTTATTTCTTACTGCTGTATAATCTTGCTGATTCTGATTGACACAGTTTAAGAGGGTGATGCCAAGAACCAAGGGATGCCAGGCCCTGTGTGCCCAGGCACAACACTCCTCTTCTCTTGGAAGATGGGCCTCAGGTATGTCCTGAGTCTGTGGTTCTGAAGACAAGGTTTTGCCTCCCTTCCACACCTTGAACCTGGCTGGAAGACTCCCCTTCCTGTGCCTGTACCTGAGTTCTGCATGTACAGGCCAGGCCTTTTAGGATGGGGCTGCCTGGCTCTGGGCATGGCAGGGGTGGTGGCTGTGCTTCTGAGACCCAGTTACCTGCCACCCCACTGCCCACCCAGAGCTGGTACCTCTGTGTTTGGCTAAATCTCTACCACTGCTCCCATCTCTCCATCCAGGCAACCCATCCATGGCTCAGGGCAGCCTGAACTGACTGTTGAATTTCATTTTGCTGATCACATAACCAGCCATACCAGCTGGTTGTCTACTGCAGCAGCCTGTCTGCCCCAGGGATCTGCCTCGCGAGCCCTTGTCCCCTCCTGTGGTAATGAGGGAATTCTGCCCCACATTCCTGCCTTTCTCTTTCTGCCCTGAATCACTGCAGTTAAATGGGCCATGTGTATCTGTGTCCTGAGACATAACAGATGGGGATTAAGGTAGCAAACAGAGAGCAGAGGGCTTTCAGAAGGATTAGTCTTTCGCCTGGTGGGGAGGGTAGAGAAGGACATGGGGGACCTGATTTAGAAGGGTCATTCGGCCCCATAAGCATATGTGACAGTTGTTGGATTTAGTCTGCCTTCACTGTCCCTTCCTGAATATCTGTAGAGGAAAGAGGTCTAGAGTGAGAGTTAGAAAAACAAGAATTGAGGGCCAGCTCTGCCACTGACTAGCTGTGTGATCTCAAACAGACCAATTAATCTCTCTGAGCCTATTTGCTCAGGTGTAAAAGGAGACTAATACTATGTCTCATGTTGCCTATGGTGAGGCTAGCTGGTATCTTGTAAGGACTGGGTAAAGAAGTGCTGGATGAAGTACTCAGCCTACTAGAGAGGGCTTTATTAACATAAGGTGGTGCCATGGCAAAGAGGATGCTTGAAACAGATAGACAGATGGATGAGGCTGGTAGGCAGTAGGCTTAACCTGAAAAAGTAGCAATGGTGGTGTCTTCATGTTTAAATACAACCACACTATTTTCACATGGCAGAACAGGTTGCTAAAAACATTGAGCCTATAGGTGGCAAGGAGTGCAGGTGCCTCCGAGGTGGGGGTGGGCAGAGCTGAACATGGTGTGGTGAGGAAGAGAGCCAGGAATCTGAAGTTCTAGAGACAGATACTTGAGTCTACAGGTACTTGAGTCTGGAGCCCTGCAGAGGGCAGACCCAGAACAGCTGCACCTGGAAGGACAGTTATGTGCCATGGCCTGAAAACTCCACCACATCCAGCAGGGCAGGTCAACCACACTGCTTTCTGATGTGCAGTCAAGATGGACAGATGTGTGAGAGAGTAAGCCACAGAGGGCGCTGCCACCACAGACAATGTTGCCTGCAGATTTTGTTGTCAAGTAGGAGAGCAGACTCTGGAGGACTGCTTTTCCCATATACTAATACCCTTTGCACCCACCTGCCCAGCACAGGGCTCAGACATGCCAAGGTGTTGCAGGCTGCCTCGTGGCCAGGCAGGAGCAGTGGCCAAGGCTCTCCACTGTGGTGCCTAAGACACCCAACCCAGACAGTCAGAGGACTTACATGGAATGTGGGCTCATGGGGTGCAGCACAACAGGACCCCACTTTTACATGGGACAGCCTGTCCATGGCAGAGGGTCCTTGGGGTCATCAGGGAAATGCACAGATTCCACAAGTTCTCACAATAGGTCCTAGAAACATTTCAGGTGGCCACTCATCACAAGGCCTTTATATTTGGTGACTTTTTCTCACACAGTCCTTCATATCACAAACATTTTTAAGTTTAGAGCAGAGACTGGCTATAAGCTCTAGACAGGGCAGAAGGTAAGAAAACAAGACGGTAGCAGAAGTCAGGTACTAATATGAGGCATCTCCATGAACAGGTTGAGAACTAGAGGGTGACTTTGCTGACCAAGGCCAAAATAGCCTTTAAAATGTCTCCCACAGCAAAATGACAGATTAATTAAACCACAAATTCTCTTGGTTGTCTAGAACTGGAGAAAGTTAAGATGTAGGATGATCATAAAAATGGAAAGCCCAGATACCAAAGACAGGAAATAGCTGAGGCAAAGACTAGGGAAATGCTGGCTAAAGGACAGTTCAGCAGTCTTTTAGGGAAGGAACACACTGAGGTGGAAGATATATTCTTAATGGCTAATTCAGTATTTTCTCTCAGGGAAAGACATTTTAGGTTGACAATGCAAGAGTTCCAATAGTAGAGATTATTTCTGCAAAGTGTCTGGGTCTTCGAGTAAGAAGATGAATTTAGGGCCACAACTCCAATAACTTCCTAACTGTTCAATTTGTAAAGTTTGATTAACCTCTCTGTGTTTCAGTTTTTATCTATATGAACTAGAGATTTTAGTAATGTCAAGCTATCTAGATATGATCAGGTTTAAAACAGATCTCATATATAAAAAGTCTTTGCAATCAGTAAAGCCTCCCCAAAATGCCAGCTATTATCATCACATAATTTCTCTTCTTTCCTATACTACTCTCTGTATCTTCTAGATGTGTAGACATGCAGCCAGGATTCTAAAAGCCATGTCTGCCTGTTGAGTAGATAGGTAGAGCAATAAAGAAGACATCCTCTGGTTTTCTATAGACCACAGAATAAATTTCTAACCATTTCCTATGTCAGCTATGCTCTCCAGCCTTGAATCTAAGGATAATTTGGGGGTCTCGCCTATTCACCTTACAGAGTTTCCCTGTAGTTCTGATTGTTCCAGTTATTTTCATGGTCCTGTTATCTTGGAGAACTTCTTCTGCTTCTCCTTCTGCTCTCTCTTACTAAGCGTTTGATACCCAGCTTGGACGCCTCCTTACAAAGCCTTGACCTGGGTCAGATTTGTCACTTCCTTGTGGTGCTACCATAGTGCTCTGCTGAAGACTCTGTGATAGCCTCTGACAATAATCACTATGCAATAAAGAGGAAACCACAACTAACATTTATTGGGAGCTCACAATGTTCTAGACACCAGAAGAAGCATTATACATAGAGGATTTCATTTAATCTTAAACCAGAATTTTTCTAAGGTAATACTGTTTTTATTATGCCCATGCTATAGATGAGGAAACAGAGGCCACCAAAGGTTAAATAACTAGCCCTAGGTAGACTAAAAACAAGTAACATTTTACCTACCATCTGAAATATACTGTTGCGATTTGTTTATGTACCATCGCCTCTCGGCCATTAGACTAAAAGTGTCCACAGAACAGAAATCATACTTTAGTGAGCAGTGTACACGGAGGCTCTCAATACATGTTTCTGAGTGAAAAGATAAGTGGGTCCTCATATCAAATAAAAGTATAAGGTAGGCTCAGGAAGTAAGCTTAAAGTACCAATATCTTCTCTAAATGGAAGTCATAGGAACCACTCAAAAGAGAACATGGTTAAGTTCGACTTGGATCCTTGATCATCATTTTATCTGTCTCTCATCTTCTTAGCAACACCACTAAGTGCATCAATTTCTAAAATGAGATGATGTATATGGAGTAGGTAGACCTAACTCTCCCTTCACAGTTGATGGCACATAGGCAAGGCAGAGGCTGGGGGTCTCTCCCTACTCTTTGTGTAGTCTCCTCAACAGAGCTGTGTTTTAATGGTGATCAAAAGTATTCCCTTTGGCAACTTTGTGCTCAGAAAACATAATGAAAATTGAACAGCATGTATAAAAAGATCTTTATATTGAAAGAGAGACAGAGAGAGAAAGAGAGAGAGAGAGATGGAGATGGTGGTGTGGAAGCACAATAGACACAGCATGAAGTAGGGCTGAGGTGGTCTGAGGATGGTGATTAGGGAAAGAGTATTATATACAATGCATTTGTTTAGCATCCTGGTGAAGAAATAAATAAAACATCCCATCAAATCTCTACTGTATCACGAACACATACCACAGTCTCTGGCACATAGTAGGTGGTTAATACGTGTTTCATGAATGTGTGAATAAATGAACAAATAAATGGATAGCACTGTAGGAAGTGTACTCCTCAACCAATGGGAGGTTTATTGTTGTTAGGTGCTGTTGAGTGGGGTCTGACTCATAGTGACCCTAGGGACAACAGAAGAAACACTATCTGACACTGTGCCATGTCCAGCACTACATCAGTGCATTTCTGCTATTCATAGGGTTTTCAATGGCTGATTGTTTTTTGGGAGTGGGCTGCTGGGTCCTTCTCCCAAGACTATAGGAAGTTTAGGAAATTGAAATTCTGGATTTGCAACTTACTTGGGATAAAGTGAGGAGCCAGACTCTAGGCAGCAGCTGAAGCTGACTTTATCAGTACCTGTTTAAGAAGATTCTTATGCCTCTGGAGTTTCTGGCTAAAGTTAATGCCCAGGATTGAGCCAATGGGACTTTGATCATCAGACGGGCTACAGTCTAAAGAAAGTTCAGAACAAACAATCCTGTGAACAAATCATATTTTTTTCATTCATTTATTCATCCATTCATTTACTTGTTCACCAACTGTTTATGCAGTGGTACTAAATCAGGCATTGTGTTATGTTCCTCACATACATTGTTGCTTGGTATTCAAAACAGCTCTAAGAAATATAGGCTAGGCTATCCCATTTTATAGATGAGGAGGCTCAGTCCCAGAGTAGTTAAGTTCTACAGGTTATCGGGCTTGTGGTGAAGCTATGATTTCAACCTAGAGCTCTCTACCTCTAAAGCCCCTCTTCCTATCTCTTCCTCCTACTTGTCTCTGACTTCCAGGAACTGAGACCAGCACATAGGAATCATCCCAGAGTGGAAATTGCTCTGTCAGAGGTGAGAACAGGGTGCAAGGGACGGTGGAGGAGGGCTGCTAACTCAGATCTGACGAGGAAGGAAGGATCTGGAAGGGATTCTTCCACAGATGACACCCTGAGTCCTGTGTTGGGCTGGAAGCTCCTCAGGGGAAGAGGCAAAGGCACAATGGTAAGGGAACAGAATACACTCTGATTCACTGTTCTTCCCTGTCAAATGAACAGACTTACATGGAAACATGGTCCCAATGATATCTAGTTGGCTGCATCTCATTCTATTTATGATTTGACCAAATTTAGGGGAAACTATCCCATAGTTTGAGTACCAATGTCGAGGTCAGTATTGGATACTTTGCTGTGGGCCTTGAAAGTTTTAAAAATAACATTTTTACTCCCATATCTGCCTCCACAGAAGATGTGCTCCTATCTGCCCTAGAAGCTCTGCACATGCTAGTCTTTCTGCCTGGAAGACTCATTTTTCTCTTATAACATTTTACCACATTTTCCTCTTTTGTGCACCTGGCTAATT
Organism: Pedetes capensis; assembly: GCA_007922755.1. Classification (NCBI taxonomy): domain Eukaryota; kingdom Metazoa; phylum Chordata; class Mammalia; order Rodentia; family Pedetidae; genus Pedetes; species Pedetes capensis. Next base: position 46,408 of record VMDO01014240.1, on the reverse strand, counting down.
TCTACTCATCCTTGAAGTTCAAACACTACTTCCTCTGGTAGGCCTACCAACCCCAAAGTTAGGTTGTATCTCCTGATAGTGTCCCCTAAATGCCTCTGATCATGACATTTACCATGCTTTCCCCCTTGTTTACTTAATTATCATTCCCTTTAAACATTACACACCATGAAAGCCTATGGCTATCTTTGCATTCCTATATTCTCAGTGTTCAGCAAAGTATTTGGAACATAATATGTACTCAATAGATATTTATAGAATGAATAAGTGACTGAACATGTATTGAATAAGGTTTTTTCTTCTAGAAGAGAAAAATGAAATACTCAACCAAACATTATATCTAGGCAATAGAGTTAGAATGGAGAAAGGAGGCAGTTAGGAAGACTTTATGTACTCTGAAAAAAAGGCAAAATGTGGCAAATATATACAATTGCCACATGCTCATAGTGCTTCCTTAGACATGTCATAATTTGCCAGATCTTATCAATATTTGCATCTTATTTTCATAGATTCCTCATGCGTGGGCCATTTTGCTTTTTAAAAAAATAGTTTATAAAAATGTCACATTCAAGGCAGTGTTTGCCAGATTTATGGCATACCTCAAAGTCAGTGGTATATTCTTTCCCGGCCCCACTTCTAAACATTTTATACTGAATTTTACATCTTTTAGTGGATTGAGTTTTCATTTCAGTCCAAAGGTCCACGTCTGTTTCTGAAATTTGCAACATCTGCTAGGAAAGTAGAGAGCAAAACAATTTTTAAAAGATCAAGTAATGAAAATAAATCTTTATTGTGGGTTTTCAATCTATTCCACATGCGGCTGCTTCAGGAAATTACCTTTTAAGTGGTTCTCACCTTGTTAGTGCAGTAACAGTCTCCCTATAGGGACAGACTGTGATCTAAGAGATTTTTACAATGTAAAAATTCCATTAGTCTGTCTTCTAAGGACAGTATCCAGGTTTCTAGTTGTTTGCCATCTCAATGGAATTGCTTACCTACATGGGAGACCAGATTTCCCCCAGCTTCTAAAATGGGTCATAATTAAGACAGATACAACTATCCTTTACTGTGGACAAAGCATAGAGAGTTACTTAGATAATGCAGTTTTCCAATTGCTGGACATAGGTCAAGGATGGCATGAGAGAAAAACTATCAAAAACTGGGCTGGGCTAACATGTATCACCCACATCTGGAGTCCCATCTTCTTCTCTGATCCTCTCTCTATAGTCTGGAAACTCCCACCACTAGTCATTCATTGACTTAAAGCTTGCACCTTCTGTGTTCAGCGCAGCCTTAGAAGTTTGAGAGGGAGAGAGCTTCAGAGAACAAAAGATTGCAGGGACTGAAAGATGAGTTTACAAGTCCTCTGCAAAGACACCCCCTCCCCATCTTATGCCTGGCAGGAATGCAAAATAGTTTTGGAAGAAGTGTTCTGCTACTAATTTTTTAAGCACCCTAAAATCCACAGGGAAGGATGTAAGTTCAAAAAAGCTAGTATATTTCTGAAAAAAAAAAAAAAAAGGAAGATAAGATGGGAGAATGACTTTACCAGGTATATAGAGTACAAGCCACTGTAGTTTAAACATTGTGACGTCGAGAGAAATAAGCAGATTAACAGAATAGAATAGAATGTCCAGCAATTGACTCATAAATATAAGGAGAATTGTTGAATGAAAGTAAGAACATTATAAATCCAGAGAAAATAATGGAATATTTAACAAATGCTTCTGGATCAGCTGTCCGTCCAAACAGAAAAACATTTGCATCTTTACCTTACAGCACACCTACACAGAGAAATATAGTTAATTTTCCATCAGCACTTCTGGAAAAACAGCTCCCAACTCAAGCTGTGGAGAAGGTGGAGACCGTACAGGCTTTACTGAGTGCTCCACGATGGCCCAGTTCTGGAGGAGCATGAGGACAACTGACTCTATAGAGAACTTCTAGGACTCCACTTCAATCAACTAACCAAGCAGAAATACTTCCAGGGGCAATCTCACTGTGCCTGGAGCTAATACAAAGCTGACAGCCTAAGGGCACATGGATGCCTCAATGACAATGGTGCAAACAACATCATACCTTTCTGAGTGACCATGAGTCCCCATCTTATCATCATAATGGTAAGCAGAGAAAAAGTCAAACTTCCTTCCTTGCTTCTGAACCCCGGCAATTCTTCTAGGTTGGGGAGAGGAAATATAGAGATAAAGAGTCATCCAAATCTGGGTTTAATTCTAGATCTGACCATGGCTTTTTACATGACCTGGAAACAATAGTTGTACTTGCATTTCTTAGGGTTATTGTAGGTATTAAGCAAGGTAATATATTTAAATAGCATAGCACAGAGTCTGGTATAAACAAGTGCTCAAGAAACTGGTGCAGTTATTTTTGGCCTCTTCTCCTAAATTATATGTTTCAATGTTTTTCTGCCTTTTCAAATTTAATTTAGATTTAAGGAACAACTGTTCCTTAAACACCTGGCCTTGTAAAAGGCACTTTTATACATCTCATCTCACTGAATCCTCACAAGAACCTGTAAGATGGTGTTATCATTCCCTCTTTTCAGTTGTGTGCACATGTGTTCTCTCTTCAATGAAATTATGCATTAGGATTTTCCAAACTATGCTAAAGAGAAAAACAAACTATACCAGCTTCTTCACTGTGAGACATCTCAGAGCCATCAATATGCCAAAGCATATTGCTAGATTTCAGAAAGGAGTATTCCTTAGCATATCTGACAACCAAAACAGTTCTTAGAGTTTTTCTGAGAATATAATTGGGAAAATGTACAAAAAGATTCACTAAATAAAAGGATACAGTATTATGATTTTGTTTTATGCATATCTACAGTGCATGGCATCCTTTGAGCATAGGCAAGGTGTTTAATAAATTATAGTTGCTTGATTTATGTACTAAATGATTTTGTATACTAGTGGGGTAAGACGGACAGATGTTATTTTTCTACCCAAGTAAGGCTATAGTCTTAAAGTTTCCTCAAATTAAGAATGTCTAGGGGCTAGGCAAATGCTGAATGCCTGGTGTCCCAGCACTCAGGAGTAGGAGGCAGGAGGATCACATGTTCCAGGCCACCCTGGGCTACATAGTAAATTCCAGGCCAGCCTCTGCAACCTTGTAAGACCCTGCCTCTCAAAAAAATCTCTGAAAGCTGGGAGGTGTGGCTCAATAGTAGAGCAGATGCTCAGCATGTGCATGGCCCTGGATTCAATCCCTAACATCCCCCATGAAAAATGAATGTTTGGGATCAAATCTTTGTGAGAATGTGAACCAACTGGAACATTCAAACAAGTAGGCAGGAAAGCATAATGGTGCAGAAGTTTGGAAAATAGCTTGGCAATATTTCTTATATAATTAAATATACAATTACTTAAGAGCCATCAGTCCCACTCTAGGTTTTTACCCATGGGAAATAAAAAATTATGTCCCAACAGAAACCAAATTGGAAACAATCAAAATGTCCTTTAGTTGGTAAATGGGTATACAAACTGATATGTCCATGCAATGTGATACTCCTCTGCTCTAAAAAGAATTGAACTTCTGATACATACAACCACAAGGACGAATCTCAAAGGTACTATGCTAAAGGACAGAAGCTACATGTGAAAGACTACATGCTGTCTGATTCCGTTTATACAAAATTCTGTACAAGAATATTATAGGGAAAGAAACCAAACTAGTGGTTTCCAGGACTGAGGTGGGGAGGAGGCTGACTACAAAGGGACAAGGGGAATTTATTAAGAAGATGAAGATGCTTGTGAAAATCTGGGAAACCATATACTCTAAAGGTGAACTTCACAATATGTAAATAATAACTTAATTTTTAAACTGAAGCAACTCCCCTAAGTTCTCTACAAGCTTATTTTACATCTAATGACAAAAAGTTAACAAAAATTATTTAAGCAGTTTTTTAAATGGCAAGGAATATACCAGTGTAACCTCATAAGGTGTCACTTGTCCATAATTCAAAAATTCCTTTCCATGTGCCCTTAGGCTGTCAGCTTTGTATTAGTTCCAGACACAGTGAGATTGCCCCCTGGGGGTGTTTCTGCATGGTTAGTTGATTGAAGTGGAGTCCTAAAAGTTCTCTATAGAGTCAACTGTCCTCACGCTGCTCCAGAACTGGGCCATTGTGGAGCACTCAGGAAAGCCTGGACGGTCTCTACCTCCAGAGCTTGAGTTGGGAAATTAAGTCATGCACTGCTCAGCTTTACCTTGTATACAAGGAGTTTTCAAATTATTCCCTTCCCTGGGGACAATTATAGGTATGACCACTTCTACACACTTACCCTTTATGACCTTAAATCATACTTCTTTTTCTGTCTCATCTTCTCCAGATTCTAAGTGCCAGACAATAAAGAATCATGCCCCACTTGTACACACTACATTGTCCATTAAAATGCCTGGAAGGAATGCTATAAAGAGAGTTTAATAAATAAATTAGAATCTATGCGAAGGTAATAGCTTCAAGTTCATGGGGTTTTCAAAGACCTTGAGCTCCTTGAAGATAAGGATTGCGCATACAGAGTCTTGTAGTGGGCTTGGCCCACTGTAAATGCTTGAGCAGCTCTTCAAATATTGAAAAATGGACCCTAGGGGATATGACTATGATTATTTTTGTTTTGGATGGTTTATAGGTAGAAAAAATGATTACTGGGGACAGAACTGTGGTCCCATAGGAGAGCTCACTGAAGTGGACAGTGTATGCTGGGCCACTTCTTGAAAATCCTGGTGGCAGAGGTAAATGTGCAGTCCTCCTGGTCGCATTGGCTAGGTTTCATCTCTTATCATGAGCTTTACTCAGAGTGCTTGGAAGGGAGATGCCCAGTCTGGATCCAGCTGGAATTACTAACAGGGGAGGGGCTAAAACATGGCTGCTTTCCAATTGTGTTTCTCAGGCTTGAAAATATTCCCAGAAGCAAAGATGATGACGTCTTCATTTATTAAGCATGAAAATAATAATTAAAAAAAAAAGCTTTACAAAGGAGTTTAAGGCAAATCTTTGCTTTGCTTTTATTCTTATCCCTCTACCCCCTACTACTGGCCAATCCTTGAATTTTAATTTCTTCTGGGAAAGAGAAATGGTCCCTATAACTATTTTTCTGAAACCAAACAAAGTGGAAGCATTGAGTCTATTTTATTAGACTCATTTTATAAGGTTTTAGTTGTAATAATTACAGTTACATAGCTCAACATCCCAAACATTCTAATGCTTTGGTGCCTTGAGGCATATGGGTCTCACTGGGATATATGGTAACATTAGGATGACTTGTAAACCCAGGGTTTTATACTCTGTATCTGATGACTAATGCACTGGACCCAGGAAGCACAGTCTGCCTCCTCTCCCTGTCCTTTCATTCTTCAAAAATAAAGCAGTCAGCCTACTGTGGTGGTGGTGGTGGTGGTGGTAGTGGTGGTGGTGTGTGTGTGTGTGTGTGTGTGTGATTTCTTCTAGTTCAAAACTTTGATAAAAACATTCATTTTTTATAAAGCCATTTAAGTAAGAGTGATTTCATTGCCTTACTTTAAACCTATTTCTCATTTAACACAAAAAGGCATTGTTGGAATAGAAAAGTAATAAGGAAAACCCTGAAACTCTTCAAGTAGTGCTCAGGATTCCTTAGACCGAAATTATTTTTGATACTTGATAGACCATTCAAAATAATTTAGGCATAATGAGAAATTTGAAAGGCATATTCTAAGGTCATAATAGGTGGTATTCTTCAGCACTGGATTCTAACTATTGGCTATGATTTTCAGGTCATCTTTGATCCAGTTAGCATATCAGGGGATCTGAATTATTGGTTTGATCGTAGGGCCAGTGAGGTTTGTCCTTGACCCTAACTATTTTAACTACATGGCTTTCAATATATTGCCCTGGGTCACAGGGTGACTATAGAGGAGTATCTAGGAGATTTCGCTGAAAAGATTAAAAGGATCTTTTTCTTTTTTTCTTTTTATTTTCCCCAGTACTGGGGTTTGAACCCAGGGCCACACACTTGCATGCTCTGCAAGTGCTGGACCACTGAGCTGCACCCTCAGCCCATTTTTTTACTTTTTGAGACAGGGTCTCACTAAATTATGCAGACTGCCTCTGGTCTCGAACTTGTGATCCTCCTGCCTCCGCTGCCTGAGCCTCTGGGATTACCGGCATCACCGCATCTGGCAATCCTTTGCTTTTTTGAACTGTCCAAACGATCCTCATTGGTGAGCAGATGGAATTTGGGAACAGACTTTTCAGGAGCAATATGAGTAATTTAGACCTGGAGGAAGTGAAGTCTGAATTTAAGCCCCAAATAATGAAAAGTGTTTGCATATCTGCCACACACACACACAAAAGAACACATTAGAATCTCAGAATTGTGCACTAGTCTGTAAGAAGGCAAACACCACAAAGTCAGGTAAAGAAAGGGGATGCTATCCGTAATCAGTGGGAGGAATATAGAAACAAGACAGAACTAGACTGGAAGAAATCTACTTGAAGCCATGCATAAGTAATTCAGATTTTAAAAATTAAAGTGAAATATCTTTTAAAAGGTAGTATGTGTTTTAGGCAATCTTCCTACTTTTTGGAACAATCTACTCTGCCAAGGTAAATCAAGTTCTTGCATTTTGAGAGTGTGGAATCTATGGAAGACAAGGAGACTGAGGCTGTCATTGGCATTGTGGTAGCTCACGTTCTGTGCAGGGCTGAAGTTAACTGAGATCCTTGTAGAGGAAACTTCAGTGAAGAATGAAATGAGAAACCATGAGATCTCAGAAGAGAAATACAGAGACAGAAGACAGATGCTGTAACTTTTCCATCCTCCTCAATCTCAGTGTCCTCTCAACACTGGATCCTCAAAGACTCCATATTTTCATCCAAGAAATTTCTCTATACTCAACAGGTCGAGGAGATTTCTGGTCTCTGGAATTCAACAATGCTTCACACACAGGGATAAGGGGGAAACAGACAAAGTTGAATTCAGAATATCTGGGTTGTAGTCCTGGCTCCAAGCTTGTGACTATGGGTAGGTTTCATAACTTCTCTAGTCTGCAGTTTTGGCATCTGTGAACTAAGGTTTATAATATGTACTTCTCAGTTAGCTATTGTGATTTAGTTAATTAAATGCGAGAAAGTCTGAAAGTTCTCCTGACACAAAATGGAACCCTCAAAAAGTAGAATACTTGAATGCAATAATGAATCAGTATAGCATTCTTTTTCTTTACTAAAATACTATGTTTAGCTAAAGAAGTTGTGGAAATGTAGCTACTTCTCTGAGATGTTGCACATGCAGTTAACAGTTGGCAAACAGAAAATCCCTCATCTCACGGGTGGGTGAAGCTCCTGAGAATGAAATATCCAATTAGAGGGGGAAAAACTAGGGTAAAAATAATCCTGTCTACAGTATAGGACCATAGAAAAAAGATGGTCTGCCAGAGAATGAAAGTAGATTAGGACAATATCCCACATTCACTCTAGAGGTCATTCATTCCCCTCGCATCCAGGAGTGCTCAACCATTCATTCACCTTAAAACTTTTGTGGCTCTACTCTGTGCAGGAATACATGGTAAAGAACATATAATAGCCATCCCGACTCATGCCCCAGGACCAGCCTGGTCTCTTGCACAGTCACAGTGGCAGTGGGTGGTGAGATAGCTCTAGGAGTAGAAGAGAAAGCTTTAGGTACCACAGCAGGGTGGTAGGAAGGGACACATTGTTACTCTTGGCTTTCACCTCTTACTTCACCAAGTGGAGAAATTAGTTATCAAGATTTAAGAATATGATGATCATGTAACTACTTAAAATTACAGACCGGATCAGGAAGTTCCATAGTAACCATAACTCTGGGGCCAAGATGGTATGATACAAACCCTCAAAGCTATTAGCCCCCAATAATTTTATTGCCCGAATTCTCCAGGAATGGCAGTCCATCTGTGACATCCATGAGAGCTGTTGCCAATTTGTAACATTTACCAACCCCAGAGAGCTTTCTTTCCCCCTCCATTCCCAGCTGTTCAGAGGACTGTAGTCCTAGGCTTGGAGCACTATCTTAGACAAATGAACGCTGAGTGGGTAATTCTGAACCTGATCGATTCTGGAACTTCAGTCAGAGTTGGAGAACACCTGGGTTGTCCCTGCGTTGTAGTTGGAAGCCAACACACCTGGGCTCCAGCCATTGCTTTCTGCCTAATGACCAGAGGCATTCTGGGATGTTTCTGCCCACAAGCAAAACTTTGGCTTATTTTACTCCACAACAATTAATGCCTTTGCTGTTTCCTGCTGCCTTTAGACCTGTAAGGCTAAATGAACACACAATAAATTAATTGTTCTTTCTTCCTTTCAAAAATCACCAGTGGCTACAAGATCTTTGGCTAATCTTGTCTAAAAGTCCAGGTGTTCTCTCTTGCTCTCTCTTGTAAACACACATGCATTTCAAGACAAATACACCCATACACAATTGTAAAACAGATACAACTTTATTTGATAGATGCTTGCAAATTCAGCCTTGCTACCCAGGCATGCAATCTGCAGCTGGCTGATGACCAGGGAAAAACAGTAAATACTTAAAAGTCTCCAGTAAGACAGCAAAGAAGCACAGATTTACACTACAACTCTCAACTTCTAAGGCTGTAACCAGTAATGCAACACAGGTCAGTTCACAGCAGTCAGGCAAAAAGGGAAAAAGACAAAAATACATAGGATGTCAGAAACAGCAATTCTCTGAATCTTTTCTCCTTAGGGGAGTGGCATTCAGAGGTAGTTCATCCACGGGGCCTGGATTATCACCATCTAGGGGTTCTCACTAGGCCTTGCTTCTGTTTCCTTGGCTGCTATTTGTTTATTTCAAAGCTCACAAACTTGCCCCTTCATATTTTAACTCCCAGCCCTAACAGTGACAAAATATCCCGAGAGAGCTTGATTAATGGTGTGAAGAACACCACTAGATATAGAATAAAATTAGGTAAGGTGCGGCTGTGAAAATATGTATTATGTTAATTTAGTACAGAAAATGCTGAAGATCCATGTTCTTGTATTATAATTAGAATAGTACTGTAATATGCTAGTATGTATATTTTATTTATAAAATTATGAAAGCCAAGTAAAAAATAGGGATTTAATAAATGTGAATTTAATATAGAAATAAAGAAATTTAAGAAGTGTATTCTAAATTGAGTTTTATGGAATTCCACTGTCTTGTAATTAATAATGTGCATTCCATAGGAAAGGGAGGGTTGTGGTTAGAAAATAATGAATTAGACGTTTTTTTACTCATTTGTTTGTTTTACTATGGGACTTGGCAATACCTATATTATATTGGAATATATTTGTTCATTGTCTCTCACATTATTTGACGATAGGACCATTTTGTTTTGTGTGTGTATGTGTGTGGGTCTGGTGTGTAACTAGGTTTTACATAATCCAGTTTAGGATGTACTCCATTGAACATATCTTAGGAAATGCTGATCTAAGGGAAAATGCAAAATACATTAAAATATGACTAAATCTTGAATAAATTCAATGTTTTAATTTGGTTATCCAATCACTCAGAACTTTCTCCATCTAAAACAATGTGCTAGGAACTTGAGCTATACCCCCAAAGAATTCATACACAAGACTCATACCAAATTTGTTCTTACCTCAAGGCATTTGCCCTTGCTGTTTATTCTACCTGCAACGCTCTTCTTCATAATCTATACTTCATCTGGGTCTCTCCTCCAATGTTGACAAGATAGAGTAGGCTTCCCTCATAGCTCACCTAAAAGAGTGGCCCTATCACTCTTGTTCAACCTTGTACCTCCAGCACTTAGAACAGTACCTGTCATTTAGTAGGCGCTTGACAAATATTTGTTGAATGAATACAAAGAATGCCTTAAGAGTATCAGAGCAGGAGCTAGAAGAACATAGGCTGAGGTTGCTAAAAAAGGACTTAAGGAAAAGATGGTATTTGAGTCTGGCATTAAAGATGCAAAGTTTTCTGATATGGGTAAGTGGGATAAATAGTCTAGGTTGAGAAAAGGGTTTGAGTAAATGTCTAGAAGAAGCCTTGAGAAGGAGCCTTAAGATAGGCATGGGAAAGAAGTCGTTGAAACTCCAGGCTAGCAGCCAATTCACTGCACTTAGAAATGGGAAACTGCCAAAGCAACAGAGGTCCTCAAACTAGGGTTGCTCTTGATCTCTGAGCCTGGCCTGTTCTATTCATATTTTTCTGATTCAGAAGTTAGATTATTCATCCCAAGGTGACATAGATACAGCAGTGAGCAAAACATAAAATTCCTGTATTCAAGAAGCTTACATTCTAATGGGGAAAAATGTATTAAATGTCATATCATAACTATAGTATATATTAGAAGGTGGTATTGTGGCAAAATAGAATAAGGAAGATGAGTAATTTGGGCCAAAGAGATGTATAATATGCACAAAGAAAATTATACATACCAATAATGTACTACTATGAATTTTCACACAATGAAGGAACCCAGTGTAAATAGCATGAAGGGAAAAAAAAAAAAAAAAAAAAAAAAAAAAAACAGAACATTCCCAGGGACTCAAATCCATGCCCTTCTACTCCTCCAGTGACTAACCAGCCTGCCAAAGGTAACGCTTATTCTCGCTTCAAATAGTAGACTCCTTGCTGACTGTTTTTGTACTTTTATGCAAGTGGAATTGTATATATACATCACACACACACACACACACACAACACACACATATATATGTGTTGTTTGGCTTTTGTTTTCTGAGATAGGATATCGTTATGTAGCCCAGGCTGGCCTGGAACTTGCAATCTTCCTACCTCAGTCTTCTAAGTACTGCGATCACAGCCGTGTCTCCACACCCAGCACGTAACTGTCTTTCACCAGTTAACTTTTTCTTCACATTATGTTTGTGAAATTCACCCATGTTGCTCCATGTAGCTTCAGATCAAATGTTCATTCTGACTACTGTACAGGATATTCCAGGGTGTGCCTCTACCACAATTTATTTACCATTTCAGTGATTGGTGAACACAGATGTGTTTTCTAGTTATTGGCTGTTGTGAATATGGCTGCAGTGAACATTCTGATATGTGACTTTTGGTGATGGTATGGATTTTTAAGTAGGTTAGTCAGAACAGGGCTCATTTAGAAGGTAATAATCAAGCAAAGAGTTTAAGGATCTAAGGAGATGAGCCACAGTAATCCGTAGGAAGAACACATTAGTCAGTGAGACTATTCATGAGGTAAGGGTGTGTCTTCTGTGTGAGAACAAGCAAGAAAGAGAAAGTAGCTGAAGTCAGTGGCTTCTTTCTGAAATGACCAAGTTGATCCTTTCTATTTCCAGTGTCCATTGCCTCTCTTGACCCTGGCCTCCTTTTCTTCTCATGGACGACTGCATTAGCCTCCTACACTGACTCTGGGTCTCCACTGGTCTTCCACATAGAGGGAAGGTCACCTTTCTCAAGCCATTTCTATCCAAGCCACTTTCTTGTTAAAACCCCAGTGTGGTTTCCTACTGTGTAAAGTCCAAAGCCTTTACCATAAAAAGCCAGTATCCTTCACCACTGGCTCCCACTCTACTATTTTGTCTCTGAGTCAAGTTGGCTTCCCTGTGAAGCTGTTTCTCTATCTCCCTCCTCTACCCAAGTCACAAAGCACAGTTAAACCCTTGCTAGTATGATGCTCATCATCAGCCAATTCTTAATGTTCTGTATTCCAGGTAAAGATTATTTATTTATTTATTTAATTTTTATTTAAAAATTTTTTTTGATGTACTAGGGTCTGAACCCTGGACTTCATGTATACTTTGCAAGCACTCTACCACCAAGCAGCACCGTTTTTATTTTTTGTTTTGAGACACGGTCTCCCTAAATTACACAGGCTGCCTCTAGCCTCCAGCTTGGGATCCTCCTGCCTCGGCCTCCTCTGATACAGCCTTTAACTTAGGACTGGGTTCTCAAGGGAAAATACAAAGATCATTGTTTCCTTAGGTCCGCTAACTTGCTACTTCACTTTCACATTTACCCAGGCAGAGGAGAGATAACCGGCATCAATATCATTTTATAAGCAAGAACACAAAAAATGATACACAGTAATAAGTGGATTTGAGTTCTGACTAGCGAAATTTCCTTCATCTCACACAGTCAGCTCAATGAGAAGACAGTATGGATAGAGAGGTCCAAGCAGAAGGTCTAATACTCTTTTCAGTAACAGAAAAGTACTTCAAAAGAAGGAGCAAACTAAAGTACCCTTACCAAAGACCTCAAGTGCAAACAAGAAAAACACAAACAAAAACAAGAATCAAAAACCCTTTGCCATCTGGCTATAGAGTAAAAGCTGCAAAGGCTGCCAAGTGTACTTTACTGGTCATTGGTGGGAAACCCCATATAAAGGGGAAAGGACCCTGGAACTTTTGCTGCACACAGATGTTAAAGTAATGTGCACTGAATACATTTTTTTTCCCATCAGAGGAAGACCAGAATCAGTGAGAAATCCTTGTTTATTTCTTCTGGTTAAAATAACAATAAAAACTAAATAGACAATAGAATGTCTGGTTGAACAACTTAACTATTTAAACATATATTTCAGGAGCAATTATTGTGTACAAAGCACTGTGCCAAGCAATAATGGTGATACAGGGGTGAGTAAGGCAGAATGTTTTCTTTCTAGGAATTCCCAGTTAAAAGTAGTAGAAAAGCATATAGGAAACATCATAAGGGGAGGAAGAGTGAGAGAAGAGTGCCAATGGAGGCACTCCAGGGAAGGACCTTCTAAGCTACTTGTAATTATCACTCTCCCTATTACAGACTTAAGATAAGTAGACAGAGGTAACCATCTACAACCATCAGTGAGTGAGGGGCCATGGCCTGGGCTTTGGGAGCCAAGGCAGGTGTGGAATACAGGAATTCCTTGCAGGAATTTGAAGGCTGAAGTTAAGGTGGAAGTCGAAGACTGTGTTCATGACCTAGAGGCTGAATAAAAAATAGAAGTGAAGCTGTGGGGCCAGAATCAAATAATTTTGGGTCTCAGAAGTGTTGGGGCATCTGGTGTGCAAGAGAGGGCCATGTCAATGGGTGTCCACAGCACCTTTTCACGTGGTTGCTTTGACGTCCTGAGTATTTTAGAGAAGGTAAGACAGAACATATGAAGCCTATTTGCCATGACATATGTGGGCTGGTTGTAAAGGTTCCTTGCCTCTAGTTTGCCCCATTAACTGCCTATGGCTTGAATTCCACCATTTTTTGGGTACAAAAGATCTCCCACCCTCTTTTCTTCCCCTTTTCATGTTGCTGTAGGGTGTATACTATACACCAGTGTGCTAGGCTTGAGAATTCCTGTTAAAACATAAATACCTTAGTGAGTTCTCAGTAAACAAATTTTGAATAAATGTGTGAGGCCATTATCAGTTAACATCTTAGATAAGACCATGACTGCCAGCTAGGAGAGAACAGTAAGGCAGGTAGCTGCTGAAAGGGAACTGAGGCAAAGAAGTTCCTTGGCAAGGTTTTCTGACTGTGCAATTTTGTTCAGGGCTGAGTTTGACTCGGTTCTTTGGAAACGAGAGGTGTTGAGAGGAAAAATAAGTCATTTAAGTTCTTGAAGATGAATTTGTGTGTGTGTGTGTGTGTGTGTGTGTGTGTGTGTGTGTTCTTTTCTTGTCTTTATCCCCTATAAAAGGGCTCTTGTTCCAGAAGAGAATATCAGGATGCCCTTATGTGATTCAGTGGTGTGCCTGCACTTGGTGTGAGTCTATTGATCCACAAACACCCTCTGGATGGGGGCACTGTGCAGACAGGAGGGTTGTGCCCACAGAGCGCCTAGTTAGGGAACAAGGAGGGACTGAGACACAGCCAGCCAGCTCTTCACCAAGTATCCCTTGCTCCCAGGCTGGGTGGGAAGGCAGGGGGAGTGATACATCTCCCTTCAGGAAAAGGAACCTTCTGATATACTCAGAAGTTTTCCAGTCTCTGGTGATTTTGTAGTTCATGTGGATCTCATGGGTCACCAGGACTAAGCAAAAATCATTTGTGTCCATCAGGTTCTGTTATTCTTTCGACCTGGAACAAAAAGCCATTCAAGGACTGCAGATTGCAGAACCTGTCTCAAATGTTGGCACCAAAAGACTTGTTGGAGAGTACCATGCTCACATCCTGTGGATGGAGAAGAGGGCTGGGGCTGAGGACCCTTAGTGAGGCCTGGGCCCTGCCACTTGCTCCCAGTGTGACACTGGGGTCACCACCAGCCTCAGTCCTTTCATCTGTGAGACGCAGGTGTGGGGTTAGGGAATCTCAGAGGTGACTCTGGACCTCACATTCTATGATTCTCCTATAATCCAAGGTTAAGGGCTTTATTCTTTTAACATTCTCTTCTTGTCATTAATAACCAGTTTCAAAAAAGATGCTCCCCAACCTGCCTCCTTAAGTCCTATGGCAGGAATAAATCCAGGTTAGAGCTGCCCAGCTGTGCAGTGTGGATGTACCGAGAGAACTGACCTTCTCAGTTACTTTAGAAAGTAATCCAAGGATTGAAATTGGTAATCAAATGCTAGTACACAAAAGAGAAAAGGAGAAAAAGATTGTTGTGTATGGAAAGTACCTTTTGGGCTAAGCCAACATTCTGGTTCAACCTAATTGTTAATTTATACCCTGGGTCTCAGTGGAAACAAAGTTCACTGGTAGAAGGGATCTTTTGTCACTCAGATAACTGAGTCAAACAGAAAGTACTCTCCAAATGGGCAAAACCTGGCGCAGCCTAAAAAGATAAATCAAGATAGAACTGGTGACCTAAAGAAACTCAGCACTACCAGAGGGATGTAATGATGACAGTTTTCCCTCTTAACCTTCTGTTGCCCCTCTCTCTGTTTTTTTCTCCCCCCATTTCTTATTGTTTTTGGTTTTGTTCTTGGCTTTCTGTTTTCCTAGGTCTTATTTCTGAACGCAAGGCTGTTAAACCACAGAATTTACTTTTCAAAGAGTAGAACTATTTCCTTCTCCTTCTCCTTCTCCTTTGCTTGTCTCCTGCCATGCTGGCCAGGTGGCAGTGCTGCTTGGCAAGAAAAGCTGGCAGGGGCCTGAGTGGAGACTGGGGGAGGGGAGAGGGGCAGGCAGGGGGCAGGAGAGCCCAGCCTGATCAACCCAGGTAAGGCAGAGCCAGAGCTAATGAGAAGCATATGCTGCCATCCATTTTAAAGGCTGGCATGAGCCAAGGGAAGTGATGAATTGCAGGAATGTGTTGTGCTCATAGCCGGGGAGCTGGCAGAAATAACCTAGCTGGAGGACTAGGATGGAAGGCTTTTTTTTTTTTTTTTTTTTTTGAACTCAGGCTTAAAAATATATTTCTCGTTGTCAGCAAAATGTTCTAGTTTCAAAACTATGAATGGTATACTACCTTTGCCAGACTAATGCTTTTCTTTTCATCTCAAATTCTGTAATATACAACTTATCATTGAATTAAAGGACTAAAACTTCTATAAAATATACTTCCGATAACAGCAGCTCTGAGTGACTGGAGACAGTTTTCATATAAAGGAAAATCCTAGCCTCTGAATTTGCACAAGCAGTCCCTGGGGAGGACAGGTCATACCAGAGCACATGTCCAGAAAGACTAGTGGAACCTAGACACCACCTCCAACACCTGTGTCCTTCAGGTCATTGCTTCGGGTTGTAGGGACTCCAGTTCAGAGCCTACACTAGAGTTCTTTTTAAATGGTTAGTCTCCAGAATCATAGCCCCTACTTTCTAACAGTAAATTGGTTAACTTTCACTTTTGACAAAGAGCTTAATCCAGGACCAGGTTGGGACCTTACAATGGGAAGACTGAAGGCTCAAACTGGGGCCCTAGGCTGTCAAACAATGAGAGCACAGCGTGCCCCTGGGGCCTTCTATACTCTCCACCCCTGCTTTGTTGTTGTTGTTGTTTGTAGTACTAGAGGTTGACGTCAGGGCCTTGTGCATGCCAAGCTCTACCACTGAGCTGCACCCCCAGCTCTTTATTTTTTATTTTGAGACAGGATTTCCCTAAGTAGTGCAGGCTGCCTCTGGCCTTAGACTGACATTCCTCCTGCTTCAGCCTCCCAAATTGTTGGGATTACAGGCGTTTACCACAGTGCCAGGCAATCTACCTCCCTTTTTAGTTGCTTCTCACTCTGGTACCTAGCATAGCACAGGCACTTAATAGCTAATCAAATACTGTAGGTGTTGAATTAACAAATGAATATCTCCCCCCCCATGCCCCTCCTCTAAATTCCCTTTCATTCTCTTGTTACTCAAACTCCAACCTGAGCTGCAAGAAATTTTGTCTCCAATTCTGGTTCTAGAACCCATAATAGTTAACTCTGGGCAATATGCCTCATTCTCTGAGTCTCAGTTTTCTCATTTTTTCAATGGGTTTAGTAAAACTTACTTTATAGGTATGCACTGAGAATGTGCTAAATGCGGGAAACTTAGAACATCTATCTTACCTTTTGGCATATAACAAGCATTCAATAAATACTGATTATCTCTTTCCCATTTGATGATATCCATCAAGTATTAGACAAAAAAATCTGGCCACAAAACGAGTCATGGCTATAGTATGAATGAGGAATGAGTTTCTTCATTTTAGCCCATAGTGAAAATACAGAGATGGTAGGTGGGATAGTTTGGAAGCTGGGACTTTTCAGGGTTTCTCACATAATTTGTTCTACCTTCAACCTCTATGGCCTGTTTGGACAGTCAGTGCCCACTCTTACCACCCCAGCTATCCAGACCAACTATCATTAAGTGATGCTCTACTTTTGAAAGGTTGCTAAGCCTTACATACACTGCAGTTGATACTTTTGCCCGATTTTATAGGTGAACCATATTAATCTCTAAGCAAGTTAACAGAAAATGAAATCTGGATTGAGAAATAAGAATGTATGAGAATCAAATTACATTATAAAATTACATGAGCAAAGAAACAAAGCAAATAGGTAAATGTCCATTCCCTATTTTACTTTGACATTCCAAATAAACACAGTTCAGGAAGATGAAATTATTCTGATGGAATCCATCTTGTGTTTACTAGAAACCTAACCCTCTGCACTCTAACTTAATTCAAGAAGGAAGAATATGATTTTACACATGTAGGTCATTTTATCTATGTGGCTATTTTCTGAGAGACTGTATTAAGAGAAGGAAATGAAGTGAATTAAAAATTTCATTACATTTACCTTCATTGAGTATGACTGAAATGATTTCTTCAACTTTCCTAAACAGGCAGTTATTTTATCTGACAGAACAAGAATCTTTTCTGTTTTTTTCTTTTCTTAGACTGGCATGACCCACAAGAAAGTACCTATTTGTAGGTTCCAAATGCTGATATATCTACATTTCTACATTTCTTCTGACCCCCCCCCATGCAAGTTTTAACATTTATTTGACAAATAAACTGCCTAATTTAGAATTTTGCTTGCCAATTTTGAATTCTTTCATGGCACAGATCTATGAATTAATCAGAACAAAGTAGGAATGTGTTAGCCATGGTGGAAAAATGTAGTTTAATTTTTCTTCTTGGCAAGGATACATGTTCAAGAACACTGTAAGAAGATAAAACAGGTAGCTGAAATTTCTTTTGGAAAAGCTATTCAACTTTCTACTATAATGAACCAGTGAGGCATCTAATATCCCAAATAGGACTCTATTGATTTGGAAACTGTTCTTACGCTATTTAACATGTCTTCAAGGTAGATAATGAGTTGTAATTACTGTTTCCTTTAAAAGGACAGTGACAAGACAGGCTGTGGAATGGCGACTGCAGAACCCACATGCTATGCTCTATTTTCTTTACAAATCTTTGTAATTTATGCCTTTTTGTCATTTATATTATAAACTTCTTTTCAGAGTAGATAATAATATAGGGAAGAGAAAAGAAATTCAAATAAAGTAAAAACTGCCCTTTGTCTCAGATGTATGTTCATCTAAACTTAACACTCTCATTTCACTAAAGTCCCTTTTCTTTTTTGAGAAAAGAAAGTAAAAGTAATTTTTAAAAATAATGGGAAATCACCATGTTTATAGATGGGCCTAGTGGTAATGATACACTGTTTATAAACCTTCTCCATGAAGACAACACAGAAAACAGAACACAGACTTTAGAGTAACAGAATGCCTGACCTAACCACTGGCTCTGCCAAGTGTAGCTGAGCTACTTTGGGCAAGTCTTGTAGTCTCTCTGAGCTTTGGTTTCTGCTAAGAAACAGAGTTAATAATACTTAGTGATTAATCAAGAGAATGCAAATAAGGCACTCTGTACAATTCCTGGCATACAGTAAGAATTCAATAAATAGAAACTGTTATTATCATCATCCAGCCAGGGGAACATATGGAACACTTAATCCTTTTATTAAAGCAAATAGATACTAACCAAAATCTCTACCATTTCACAGCTCTTTAGAAGATAAAATAGTCTGTACTTCTCACGTTAGTGGTTCTTAGTCAGAAAACTCCTTAATTACTTATAGAAAAGATAGTTATTTTTACTAATGATTTATATCAGGGAAGGAAGACTTCTCTGTGTTTCTCATATAAGTAGATTGGACCTCAGCCAAATGTGTTTGGAATTCACTTACATGCTACCTGGACAATAAAGCTATCTTATATTTTTTACTATGGTCCTTTCAACTTTTTACCTCTTTGATCTGATTTTATCCTCAGAATAGCCCTGAAAGAAAGGTCATAACTCAAAAGATCCTTAGTAGTGTGGTTCAGGGGCTGAGCTAATCTGTTAAAATCACACAGGTCTACAGAAACTGAAAACTTCTGTGTGTTTTGTGAATGTGTATGTGTGCTGGAGAGTCATCTACTCTTGGGTTATGAGGATGGGACTCTTGATGGAGTTGATATGGAGGGTAGGCATGGTGTCAAGGACCCCTGAGTTTGACTCTTGGTTGTTTGGGGAGGGTGCAGAGTGGCAAATATGGCCATGCCTGTATTGCTCTACTTGGGGACATATTTGTGGAAAGAATGAGATGTAAGAATGAATTCTTTTTTTTTTTTCAGTACTGGGGGGCAGGACCTAGGGTCTCGTGTACACTTTGCAAGATCTCTACGAGCTGCCCATTCCTATCCCCTTTTTTATTTTTTATATTGAGACAGGGTCTTGTAAGTTCATAGGCTGCCCCTGGCCTCAAACTTGCAATCCTCCTGCCTCTGCCTCCCGCATCACTGGAATTACAGGGGTGCACCACTGCACCAACAAGAATGAATTCACTGGGACTTCTGATGGGCTCCTCAGCCTTTGTTGTAAGTGATGGTTTAGACGTGTGGGTAAGGAGTTAAAACTTTTTCCCTTTTTGCATAAGAACCTGACCTTTGGTTGACTTCTTAGCTTGGTTTCCCTGGAAACAGATAAGGATGGTATGTGTCAATGCGTTACTAGGCAACACTGCCTATGGTAGAAATGACCACTCATTGGTAGAGCGCATCTGGGCTGTGGGAAACCACGAATGAACCGCAGGTATCCAGCTGGGTCGCCGTGCTTGGGGCCTCCCCAGGGCCACAGTTCTGGAACTAGCGCGGCCCTGCAGAGGACCCAGCGCTGTGTCCGTGGTGGGTTCAAGAGCTGTTGAGCACTTGGGGAGTGAGTCTCTCAAGCAAAGGCAGGTCCTTCACCTTCCCACGTGGACCTCACCAACTGGCAGCTAAGCTTCCAGGGCTCTCGTGAAAGAACGCCTGGCACTGCCCGCCGTCTACAGTTTCCATTTGGAATCCTCCGAGAAGCCTGGGTCACGCGCAGGATGTAAATGGCCTTGTGAACCCAGTGTCTGCTTGGGCCGGATAAAGCCCCTTGCTGGGTGGGGCCGTCTTTTCAGTGCCATGGTGGTTTCCTCTGGGTAATATGTGAGGCATGACTGTCTGGAAAGGGACCTGAAAATACTGAGGTCTTCTGTACTGCTTTTATCTACATAAATCAGAACTAAGTCACCTATCCAGCCACCCACCCACCCACCCATTCAACTGTCCAATACTTATTTAGAATCAACAATGTGCCAAGAATTGTACTAGATAAAAATTGAATGTCCATCCTCTCAATTATCCCTCATGTCTTGGGGAAGGAAAAGAGGCAATATATTATTAGTAATGATAGCAACATTAGTGGATGACATTTATTAATTACCAGATACTGTGTTAAGAACTTTACCTGCATCATCTCATTTAATCCTTAACAATAGTTCTGTGAAGTGGGTATTATTTGACATTAGACTCTGAGGTATACAGCAGTCACCTCAAAGTGACACCTCTAATGTGGCATCTGGCTCCATATCTCATGACTTTGACTAGCATAGTATTTAATGTGTTATGCACCTTAATAGAGGGCTAGGGTTTGGCTCAGTTGGTAGAGAGATGCTCTGCAGTCTCTGAGGTCTTGGGTTCGAGTCCCAGCACCGCAAAAATTCGAGAGGACATACGTGGCAACCCACTCCCAAGGCAATCCCCAAACAGCCACTGAAAACCCTATGAGGGTTGCTATGAGTTGGCGGCACCTAACAACAAAAAGCACCTTAATAGAGGCTCATCCCAGGGATTTCATTTAGCAGTTTTCTATGAAGGCTATCCATTTGCTGATCTCGTACAATGTCTCCTTTGATTACACTTTGTTTTAATGTGGAAGTACTTAGGAGGCATGAAGAAAATCAGAGAGACAGAGAGCCAAAAAAGAGGCAAAATTTAACCTAGATTTAATTGTGTCCTGGATCCCCTGTTCTCCAGAGAAGATGAGCTACTCTCTGCCAAGCTGACCAGCACTCTTTTCCAGTTCTGAAGGCCCAGGCTCACAACTGGGTAAGGTGAACACTGGAGTATTTTATGTTTTTAATAATTCCCTTTAGAAACCAGATTATGAGATGAAGTAAAATAATGTATGTAAAATGCCAAAACTGTACCTGTCTTGTCATAAGCACTCTACAAACCATAACTACTCTTATTCATTCTTCTAAATTGCTTTCAAAATGTTGAACACTATTAGAAAGAAAGACATCTCAGGGCCTTTAGTATCTAGTATTATGTTCAATCATTCTTTTCATTATTCTTTGTGTATATGTCATGAACATTAAGTGCTCATTGGATTGGTTACAGAAATATCAGACAAAGAGGTGCCTACCACCTTGGAAAGTGTCAGCTCTCTGAATCTCATGCTTCCAGGAAGGAGCCTGTTTCTACTGTAGAGGAAATTACCCTTATTAACTCTTACTGAACTATGTTCATAAGAAAGAAATATGGAATTCAGAATTCAATCTCCTCTTTACCACACTCCAAAGCCTCAGATGTAACTATTCCACTCTGCTCTTTCCCAGTCTTTACTAAAGATGGCCTTGACCAGAAGTCAACCTGCCTTAGTTGCAAACAGTTGACTGCAGGAGAAAACTTAGTGCTGGGCTGTGATTCCCATCCATCCAAGGCTATTTTGTCTGATGTCATATTGATATCTAGGGTCAGGGTCATTTGGATCTTCCCCGAGTCCAGGGTTTTAGATCAATTTCCCACTTTGTGAGTTTCCATCAAGCCCTAAAAAAAAAGAAATGTTCTCTACATCTACTTTCAAATCTTCTTGGGACTTGCTGATCCTTCAGTACCTATCTTGTATTTCTTTTGCTAGAGGCCAGACGCGAAACATTGGGTTTCCTCACTTCTTTGCCTCTGGTGAGGCCTGAATCCCCCCAAAATCTAAGGCAATAGATCTCAGAAGAAGGTCACACCTGTGGTGAGGAGGCTTGCCTGGTCTGTAAGCCTTGGGGAGAGACACAACTGTGTCTGTTGACGTAGTTAATACCTAGAAGAACAAACTAGAACTCCAGGGAGAACTCCAGTCCGTTCATTCACCAATCATTAACCGAGCAGATATTGTCCTAAGTTCCTGGAACAGAGATTTGGTGAGGACAAGTGATCTTCCTTTGAGGAATTCAAAGTCATTTATTGTTCACATGATACTGAACACATTCATCAGTATGGGAAAAAAACTCTCAGATTCTCATAGATGAAATGTTCACCACTTCCTCTAGCCTGGAATCCTCAAATGTCAGACTTGACGAAAAAAATACACTGTCAACTGCCACCAGGGCCTCCTCAAATGAGAATTTGTACCAGGGTGATCTTGATTATCTCAGAAATCCCTGGCAGAAATGGAAGCAATATAAATAAACATAAAACAAAATAGAGGTGCTGTAACACAACTATAAATTGCTCCTCCTGACTTTATTCCAATCAACCAGGGGAAAAGAAGGAAGTTGGTCTTTGTGGCAGAGAATAGACCAGCAGCTGCTCTATATCCTGCCAAGAAGAGAGAGATTTTTATAAATAATAGCCAACAATATGTCCTTTGGGGCTGAAGACTCAGCCAAGTTGGGGGGGGATGTCTGGAAAGAAGCAGCAGGGTTAATGGGATGCAAGCTGGGGCAACACAGCAGAGAATGAATTAGGAGAAAACCCTATCAAATTTTCCTATGTGCTTGTGTTTCTATTACCTCATTAGAGTGATTATATAATGCTGCTTCATTTATAAACTAAAAGGGAAATAAGGGGCAACATACTCATTAGCAATGGCTGATGTGAGACATTAACGCACCAGTAAGTCACATGGGCAAACAGTTAATATGTTTGGGAACATTTTTCCTTTTTCTCTTCAACTGTTTAGTATTTTGTCTGCTCCTTGCCTCCTTTTAGCCATATACATATATTTTTAATTCAGAAATGAAGATAGAGCTGACAACTTGGTGCCCTTATTTTGCAAGCTCTTCATGGAAGAAATTTATGGAGTTTGTTTTACTATTTTATATTTTATTAGGATAAAAAAGAAGAACTGTATTATACAAATGCATAGGTCTCTTATCACTTCTTTTCTGCAAAATTCTCACAGGACTTCCTAGCCAGATGCAGACTGGAGTTCTGAAAGTTTTCATTTCTTTAGGATGTTTCTCTATATATGGAGAAATGCCATTCTTTTCATTGACTCTTCCTTATCAAATGGGAGAAGGATGTCGCAGTCCACTCTGGAAAGGATTCCAAAACAATCAGCCATTGAAAATCCTACGAGGGTCGCTATGAGTCAGACCTGACTAGATGGCACCTAACAACAACTTCTTCTTTATCAGTGTACTAATTCTAAATTGTAACTTCAATTAGGTATATTTTAGAGGGATGTTGTTTATGGGTATACTATTAATGTCCTAAAATTTTTAATAGCAGTCTGGCGTGGTGGCGCACACCTGTAATCACAGCGACTAAGGAGGTGAAGTTAAGAGAATTGCAAGTTTGAGACCAGGGGCAGTCTGCGTAATTTAGTGAGGCCCTGTTTCAAAAAGTAAAAAAAAAAGGGGGGGGGCTGAGGATGAACCTCAGTGGCATAGCACTTGCAAAGCATGCAAGTGCGAGATCCTGGGTTTAACCCCCCAGTACTGAAAAAACAAAGCAAAACAAAAATCAACAGCATACTAAGACAGCGAAATTCATCAAGTAATGTCTAACAAGCAAGGAAATGGTGTCCCCAAAATGTGAAACAACTTGCTCAGATAGACAAAAAGCCAAGGCTGGGATCTGGCATCAATAGGAGCTGCCTGGAATATGACTGTAACATAATTTCTAAAGGAAGACTAAGGAGGGTCTGCTTTTCCATGGTTCTTCTAATGAGGGAGCAGGGTGGGGAGTGTAGGGGTGTTAAGTAGAGATAAATTTTGTTAAAAGAGTCTCTCAGAGAAAGAACTAGCTCTTTAGTCTGTATTTATGTCTTACATATGGTATTATTATTATATACCTACCCTTGATTCCTACATAACCCTATTTCTCCTCTCTCTCACCCCCCCTCTTCATTTTCTCTTGCCTCTGGTTTTAATTTTGAAGGCTTCAAAATGCATCTTTTCAAGGACATTCTTTCTCAGAAGATGAACATTTATTTTGTGTTTTTTTTTTTCTCACAAATGCAAAGTAAATGAATAGTTTAGAGATCCAGCACTGTACACAAATAGGAAGGATATCTTTATTCTGATTAGGAAAAATGAATTTTAAATAATTATACTATAGACAGTAACTTAAGGAGACTATACTTTACCTGAGGCCTGGGAAGTAGTATTTGCTCAAATTAGTAATCAACCCATTCACCAAGTTATAGTATTCCCTATGTTTTCTGTTCACATTAATTTTGGTTACAGTATCATTAACTATCCAGCAGATGGCATCTGCTTCAAAATTCTCATAAATTCCATTTACATTTCAGGACAAACAAGATACTGATTCATTGAAACCTCGCTTAAATGACTTCTACATTTAATACTTCGAAAGGGCTGCTGGAAACATAATTAAGGGTAGACAACTAATTTCCCTCTTTTGGTTGGAGTCATTCTCTTTTCTAGCTATGCCCTGGTATCCTCATGGATGGATACCTAGGAAAACCTCAATAATTTGAAAGGAAAACATACTCAGGATTAAATTCTGAAGCTCTTTTAAAAAATCTATTACTTTAATTTCAGCATGAAACAAGCTGAGTATTAGTGGTATATTTCAGAGGGGAAAAAGCTAATCTCAAAGCTCCTGTAAGGGAGAGAAAGGCAAAAATGCAAGCCCAAAGAAGGGACAAATGAATAACAAAGCTTTATCGAGAGTTGCCATACAGAGCTTTTTTCCTCTTCACTTTGTATGAGGAGATGGATGTGATTGAATGAATTCTAATGTCTAATGGCACCTTTGCTCCAACGCTTTGTGAAGCTCACATATGAATACACTGATCCATTTCCAGATGATCCTGGGCCCCCATCCTTTTGTGCCATGTACAAAGCAAAAGGAGAGAGAGACACACACACAGACAAAGAAACAGCCCATGTAACCAGCACCAAACATGATTTAAACAACAAACTTAGTAAACATCAATCTTAGGCTGTATTATGTGAAACCGAGTCATATGCCAAAAACAACATTGGCGACATTTAAAAGATCATTTCATATAAAGAACAGCCAAGCTGAATTTCCACACAGTAAGTCATCTTTCTATAGGAAGCTGAGAAGACAAAAGCAACAAAGCAAAAAGGTGAAAAGGGCTCATTTGAGAAAGAAGCAATGGCCTTACAACCTTTTCTATAGGTCTGGCTCTTGTGTCTTACACCACTTGTCAGAGTCAGTGCGGCTGTCAGAGAGAGATTGGTTCAAATTCAAGAGACCTGTGTGACTTGCTGTGTTACTTTTGTGAGTCACTTTACATTGTTGGACCTCAGTCTCCCTCTAGGTAACATGAGGGGATTGAACCAAATGAATTTTGGGCTCTCTTCCAGCAGATGTTTGTTCTGACTTTTGGGTTCTCTGTCAGCAGATGTTTGTTCTGACAGGGCATCTCTGTGGTCACATGACAGCCTCTTGTCACTCCTGGGTTAGTGTGAGTCACAAGGAAGGACAGTGGGCCCGGACAGTGGGAGCATCTAGTGTTAGTTTGCCAAAGCGGAGTCCTGGAAAGGTGCGTAATACAAAAGCATTTTAGAATCCTTTAGTTGCACTTCCCCCCTTGTGGTTTCATGGCCTTTTTCTGAGAATAGGAACAGAAGCCCAAGTATGGAAGCCAAAGTCTTAGAAATGTATCTGCATTGTTCTAACTTTTGTTGTTATTAGGTGCTGTCAAATTGGTATTCAACTCACAGCGACCCTATGTACAACAGGGGAAACACTATTGTCAGTGCTTCTCTGCTATTCATAGGGTTTTCAATGGCTGATTGATTTTGGGGAGTGGGTTGCTGGGTCCTTCTCCCAAGCCTACAGCGCCTGGTGTTCCTAGGCAGTCTCCCATCCAAGTACTAACCAAGCCTAACCCTGCTTAGCTTCTGAGATCTGATGGGATTGGATGCCACAGGACTACAGTTGCAGGCTCTTCTGACATTTAGCTTGAACATAAAGTGCATTTTGACCATTCGGTTCTATATAGCATCATGGAAGTCCATGAGTCTCTCTAAGTTTGGAATTTTAAAATGCCTGATATCTCCTGCCTTAGTTACAGTTAATATGCACAATGGATTTTTGAGAAATGCAGTTTGAACATTTGAAGCAGTTGAATATTGATTTACATGACATCTTAGCTTCTAGCTTCTTTTGTTCATTCACCTCAGATTTAATTATCAGCCCAGATCTCATTTGTGTATGTGTAGGCTACCATTCAGGATAGCAAGCCCTACACGTAGGAGGCACAAACCCTTTCAATAAAAACAAACAAAAAAACATCAAAAACATGGACAAGCCATTTTGACTGTATACTGTGTGCATTAGACAAAGCCAAAGGATGCTAACTGTATTTGTTGTTGTTGTTAGGTGCCGTCGAGTTGGTATCCAACTCATAGTGACCCTCATAGGGTTTTCAATGGCAGACTGCTTTTTTTCGGGATTGCCTTGGGAATGGATTGCCAGGTCCTTCTCCCACTTTTGCGGTGCTGGGAATAGGACTCGGGACCTCAGAGACTGCAGCGCAGTGCTCTACCAACTGAGTTAAATCCCAGCCATAACTATATTTCAAGAATACCAAAGTACTTGAAATATGCTGGTTGGTGTATCAACCTACATTTTTAGTTTAGAGTTTCATTATGTGTCAGATACAAAGCAGTCACTGACATTTTCCTATAAAATCACAGACTGTTGCAACTAGGAAGGACTTTATAGAACTATCTAGTATTATCTCCTTAATTTACACATGAGGGAAGTAAAGCCCATAGATGTAAAGATTTTGCTCCAAATCAACCAGATGTATAGTAGAAATAAGACTAGAACCTGTTTTTTCTTAAAAACAAACAAACAAACAAACTGATACACCAGAATAAGGTACATGTCCATGATCACTGTGGTCCTCAGCTTCTATTCACTGTCTTACACCCTTTTCTCTATCTCCCAAATTTATAAATTCATTCTTTCTCTTTGAAGCCAGCTCTCTAGGAGCTATTTCTTGTCTGATTTAGCATTGATATCTCTTGCAAGCTTCTCTCACATCCTTTAAATTCTTCCTAAATGCAACTGAGCTGAAATAACCTCATTTATCCATCCATCCATCTTTCTAACATCTGTCTACCCATCTATCTATCTACTCACTCATCCATCCAAACATCTATCCATCTTTCCTTATACAAACAAATAACCTCTGGTTGTCAAGTCTTCATCTGGAGATGGGAAACAAAATAAACCTGGTCTTCCCAGCATAGTTGAGTTGTTCCTGAATAATCTTTTTGTAAAGTACACTAGCTTTATAGTTCTTCTTAAGTATTTTTTTAAGGTTCACATTACTACAACAAGTGTTCCACTTTCCTTATTTTCTAAATGCAGTAACACTTCATTTATTTGGCTTTGGCAGAGAACGGGGTGTTCCACATAAGTAAACTCTGCAGACCACTGAAACCAAAACATTTGAACAGAAATCTTCCCTAAGTGTGCTTCATTCTTTCCTGACTTTGGAAACAAAAGACATTGAACACAATTTAGCCTTTTCTTTTTGAAACATACCCCAGAATGATCACTTAGGAACATCCATTATCATTTTGGACAGTGACACAGATCTGTGTCTCATTTTCCAGGTCTCTCTTTACTGTTGGGCAGTTAACACTTTCACTGCAAATTATGCTTCCTTGCGCAGCTCTTTCATAATCTGTCTTCTAGTTTGCAGGGACAGGAATCATATCAGGAAAATCATTAAAAATTATGTCTTAAATCTGTGTGTCAGAGTCAGCAAGTCTTCCAGGAAGAGTCTGAGGTACAGTGTCCATGGCTTTAATGGGTAGATTTGAGAACCAAAATTATATACTATTCTTCTGATTACCTCCAAATTTAGAATGATACAGGGAGGGCTGGGATGCCATCCCCTCTGTGCCAGCTGGCCAGTGCTGCAGTGAGCCTCTGGCTGGAGGCTTTCAGCACAATCCCATAGTGGAAAACAAGGACAGGGACAATAAGTCCAAATAGCTTCTAACAAGAGTTAGATTGCTACTGTGAGGAATCTTGTTTAAGGGGAACCTGCTTTCCTCTGTTCCTACCTGTCAGAATTTATCTGCTGTCCCATGGAGTTATAGTCCAATAATCCCAGCTTCCAATTATAGTGCCATGTACAGTCAAATCCTGTGCCATGCTCTTCACATAACAGGATTCATGCCTTCCCTACAATGCCTGTGAGAAGTAGACACTATTATCTCATGTTAAAGAAGGAACCAGAGGCACATAGAGATCAATCAATTTGCCTACAGTAAGTTAGTAAGTAGGGAGTGGAGAGTCTTAGCTTGACTTTCTTTGTTACAAACATCACATGCCAAGATGGTAACTCTGCAAAACTATGACTGAAATAGATGACAGAATTTCTTAATTACTTTAAATCTGTACCTGTAATAGTACCAGGTTATAAGATAAAAGGTCCATGGTCATAGATGAGTAGATTAAAAAGCAAGGTAAAAAAAAAATCTGGATTCTAGCTCATGCTTTGTCCATTTGCAGACCTTCATTCAGACTTTTCTAAGCTCCTACTTCCATGTTCCTTGTCTACACCCTTTGATGAATTATACTGCCAAGGAAAGCAAAGAGAAGCCCATGTGATGTAATAAACATAGAAGTAGATAAGACTACCCTGATGTATTTATTCAAAAATGTTCACTGGGAGATGATCAGGAGTTAGACATTCTTCTAGATACTGAGGACAAGGATATTGATAGAAAGTGGTCCTTGGACTTGGGCATCTGATTGTCCCACAAGAGAGGCAGGATTATAAACAAATGGGTAGACCAATGTGGTAAGTGCTAAAATAGAAATATGGGAAAAGGTGCTAGAGGAGCCTAATATTGAAGTCCACTGAAGGAGATGACCAACCACTTGGTGTAGCGGGTTGAGTAGTATAGCCTGACCAGAAGGGGAAGAATTCTTCAGGCAGAGGGAATAGCACATAGGCAGGAAGGAGTGAAAATTGCATGGTATTGAGCTTCTTGAGTGTAAAGGTGCTATACCTCATTATCACAGAGGCCCTCCCTGGAAGAAAATTAGGGTTTGTTGCAATAAAATCACCTTCTTAGAATCATTGCTAAGTTTTAGTTTATTGGATGGTAATCTTGTGGTTGGGAAGTATAAGAGTTATTTCTTTCAAAACTGTGACTAAGCAGCAGCTTGGTGGATAATACAATTCTGTTTCTTGAAGACAACATAACTTACTTTTTGTGAAATAAAAACGTAGTATTCTTCAGTGTCATGAAGAGAGAAATTGAGAACTCAATACATCTAGTGATTTGGAGGTCCAATGAAGAGTTGAACCCTAAAATCAGCTCTTTGATCCCCAAGTAATTCTGGCTCAGAAATGCATACAGATGAAAGAAACTGAAATGAAGAAGCAACTAAGTTCTCTGGTGAATTTGGAACAAGCAGTATTTGCTCTATAATTTCTCCTTTACAATTTTATCTGAAGATTGCCAAGTTCCCAAGAAAACAATTACACAGGGATTAATTTAGATCTCTGGATTTCAATTCAAGCAATTCGAGCTATCAATGATTATTCTTTTAATGACATGTTATTGGCTTGGATTGTCCTTCCTCTCTGGATTTCCTAGATGAAGAGATAGTACAATTTCAACAGTTGGATGAAGGATAAATGTTCACATGACAGAGTGAATACCTAAAGGCAACTGGATGTTGTTTTCAAATGAGAGAAAAGCAGGTAAGCCTTGCAGGCCCTTTTCCGAACAATGTCTCAGGAGAGGAAAAATATAAAGTTTGAGAACCTAAATACAGTTCCTTGATAAGCACATCTGTTGTTCAAATAGGAAAATCTGAAATCAAATTTGTTTCCTGGGGATGTAGGTGTCTATCACCAACTCTTCTAGCTGCATCATATGCTTGTGAAAGCTGGACATTGAATAAGGGAGACAGGAGAAGAATTGATTATGCTTTTGATTTATGCTAGAGTGCTAGAGAAGAGTATTGAATATACATACCATGGGTTGACAAAAGAACCAATAGATCCATCCTAGAAGTGTAACCAGAGTGCTCCCTGGAAGCAAGGATGCCTATACTGCATTTTACATATTTTGGACATGTAGTCAGGAGGGACCAATCCCTGGAGAAGAACATCATGTTTGGGACAGTGGTGGGTCAACGAAAGAAAAGGAAGACTCTCAACTAGGTGGACTGACACAGTGGCTGCAACAATAGGCTTAAACATAAAAAAGGTCTTGTGTCTCACACAGAGTTGGGCAGTATTTCCTTCTGTTGTAATAGAGTTGATATAAGTCTGTTGGTGGCACCTATCAACAACAACATCATCCCAGTTTTGACATCAGGATGTCAGGGTATGAGTAAACAGTAAAAGATTCACAAGTCCTATAAGATAAGCCACTTTCTTCCCAGACAAAAGGTATGAAAACTTTTAATTCAGAATTTCAAAAGAAAATATTTTCAGGAAACAAATTTCCATTTCAAATAAAGCACTTCTTTTTCAGGTTTTCTTCTTCCTTTCCTTCTCTTTCTTTTCTCTCCCTTTCTTAATTTTCCTCTGTATTAGAATACAGTATCTCAAATTAGTCTGATTCAAATCAAATATATCTCATAGATATAAATGTAATAAAAAGAAGAGGAATCCATAGCCCATCCACTTTTCTAGTAATTTGTAGGGATGCAGCCTAGAGAGACAGCTTGCTTCAGGGCCTATCTGGCCTACCTGGTGGTCTGAGACTCGTTCCCAGGGCAGTAACCTCTGCCCTATATCCGGGGACTTTTGGGCATCAAGCTCACCAAGATGGCTCTGGGGTCCAACTCCCCTCCTCAGACCCCTCGACACCTGATTGGCCATTCTTCAATTATCCAAAGGCTCCCCATTGGCCTGTTAAGGAACATCCCATGATTGGTTTCCCTTTCGATGCCCTATTTGTGTCTCCCACCTGAACCAATCACCCCTTGATACGTGGCAGTCTCTGATTGGTCCCTGAATGGTATATAAGCATGGTGCAGCAGGCACTCAGGGTCCACACCATCAACCATGTAAAGAGAAACAGTCCATGCCACCGACCCAAGTGAGAGAGCTGCAATAAAGAGCTGCCTAACACCCAGAGAGTCAGAGTCATCCTTTAGAGCTGAGAAGCAAGGAGCCATCGTGGGCATCAATCTCTGAGCCTGCCTTTCTCAAGGCTTCTCAGAGTAGCTGTGGGTGTAAGCCTCCTTTCCTGGTGGCACAGCTCTCAAGCAATGCTCACCAGCCAGCGGGTCTTTAGTGGTTGGAGCCTTGCTCCTGACCAGAGGCCAACAGCCGGAGCGAGTCCAGCAGCAGACAGCGACCCACAGTAATTCTCAATGATCAAGAGCCTTTGCTTCTCACTTTGTCTGGTAGTTCTTTTGTTTAGAGAAGTCTGAGCCTCACGATTGCTCACAGAAATACTTTCTGATTGACTAACGGATAGCCCATGGTAACAACAATGCTAACTGACAAATCTCAAGTGTAATCTGGTGAGTTAGTGAAGCTTGGGAACAGAAGAGTCTTAAAAGCAGCATGGACTCATTTACAGAAAACCTTCAGTGTTCCAAGTAAAGTGAATCAGATGTTTACTGTGAATAATGCTCTATCCAGACAGGCACTTCCCTGAGAATAAACCTCATAACAAAATAGGAAACCATCACAGTACGAGAGAAAAGTTCCATTTTCGGTATTACTTAAAGGAAAAATTTTATTTGAAAGAAAATAACTATTTAAATAATCATTTTACAAAAGATCCTCCTGCTTTGGTATTCTTTCTTTTTATAAATTTAATAAATTAGGATAAAAGTAAGTAAAAATTTGGGGAGAGGTTAGAGTACGGCCCTCTTTTTTGGTGTGTCTTTGGTTTGTGTTACACAGAATGACTTAAAAGAAACAGCAAGTTGCTACAACTATGACATGACATTTATAATAAATGGCTCAACCTCACATTGCCCAGACAGTCAGCAATTTGATTGGTAATACCAGTGGGATGATGTAGTATTTCCTGTACTATTTTAACTTTCAGTAAGCTTGTAGACACTGCAACGAAACCCAGGTAAAAAGTTCACAGCTGTAGGGGCATATGGAGAGCTCTGCAGTGCACACACTCATACAGGCAGCCAGCTGGAAACAGCCTTGGAAGAATGCAGGGGGTGTAACACATGGGACTAATCTGAAATTTACAGAACAAGATTTCAGGGACTAAAGAGGGTGGCAGAGTTTTCTCTCAAAGGGATTCTGAAACACAGAGTGATGGAAGGAAGGGAAACCCAGAGTCCAGTTAACACAAATTGGGAGTATTTAGAGTGTGGAAGCTGATTTACTTCCTGGGGATCCTGGGGGCCAAGTGCCTCTCAGGAGCACCAGCTCTCCTCAGCCACATGGCACCCGTCTTTTAAGATCTGTCTCAAATGCCACAGCAACTAGATGGGTCACTTTCTTTTTAAAAATCTCACCAAAACATTATACCTAATTATACCTATACCTATTTTTCTTCCTGGGCTTTCTTTAACTATGCATTTGCCTTTGTGACCCTTTTCCTCCCGTTCAACTTCTCTGGCTATGAGATTGTTGTCATTAGGTGCCCTCGAGTCAGTCCAACTCATCATGACCCCATGTGCGACAGATGACACGCTCCCAACACTGCCCTATGTCAGTGCTTCTCTGCTATTCACAGGGTTTTCGATGGCTGAGTGTTTCAGGAGTGGGTTTCTGGGTCCTTCTCCCAAGCCTACAGCACCCAGTATTCCTAGGCAGTCTCCCATCCAAGGATTATGGTGTCAGACCTGGCTTAGCTTCCAAGATCAGATGGGATTGGACACCAGGCTGGTGTAGCTGTAGGTCATCATGAGATTGAAACTGTCTTAATGGCAACGACAATTTTTTATCTTTATTGCCTGGAAACCAAATATGATTATGTTGTAAACCCAACCCTCATCCCAATAAAAGCCAAACAACTGTCTTTGGCATGGCTTAGATGAAGTCCTCTACGACTGGGTCCCAGGCTGAGCTCACTCTTCTGTTGGCATCCCTGGCACTTCCCAGATCCTCCTTCCCACACACCTCTGCTCTCTCTCCCTCCTCATGGACTGATGCACATTGCCCCTTGCCTGGGACATGCTGTCTCCCCACTTCACTCCCCCATTCCTCTGTGGCTGGCTTCCCACAGGGCTCAGAATCTTCTTCAGGGACCCTTTTCCTAGCTCCAACCAAGTTATGCATCCCCATGCTTCCTTATGTTTCCCCTTTCATAACTCATCTTTCATTTTATTATTTGTTTAGTGTCTGTTTTCCCAGGTAGACTGCAAGTTCTGGGAAATGGGGCTGCCTATGCCTTCTTTTTGTTTTTTAAATCACTGTATTTACAGTTTCTAAGGCCTGATGCTTAGATGCTAGGTTCTATGATGTAAGAACTCAAAAAATTTTAGTTTTTAAGTGCATAAGTGGTTATTATAACAATAATCACCATGGAGTGGGCAATATATATATATATGATTTTATTACATTATACAGCTACATCCCAAAGTGGTCTCATTACTACCTGTGATATGTATTATCATTCCTATTTATAGATGCAGAATGGCCCAGGTTATCCACTCAAATTGCAGAAAGTGGGCCCTAACATTGCACACTCCAAAACCTATGGCTTTTTTGGAACCACACTGTTTCTTAAATAGCTATTCCATAAATACTTATTTAAAGAAAAAAATAAAAATTTGTGAATATATTAGGTTTTGAATCTCTCTATAGTTGTATCTGATTTGAGTTCATGTGATTAGTCTGCCTACTTTCAGTGAATGTTTCTAAATTCTACACCGAAATTCAGCCCCTCTCACACTTTTTTCCCCTTTTTTGCCTGTCAGTATAATGTGTGCTGTACTAGAGTTCAACCAAGGTCCTGGGTTCTGCTCAGCTGCTGCCTGTGTGTTTAGAAGTGAGATGAGTTCATGTCTGTATATTACACCAAGGGTGTTCAGGATATCTTTTACCCAGCGCCTCTGAGACTCCTGACTGGCTAGCTCTGGGATGCTGCTGTACAGCACACTATAACTCTATTGTCCTAAAGCTACATGATTCAGTGTTGTGCTAGGTTAGTACCAAGGCTCCTGAAAATGACAATATTTACTCTATCACAAAAAAATATAAAATTAGGTCACAGCATAGCAGCTCAATATAAGAGACTTTTAACCAGCAGGGTGATTCAGTAATGGACCATCTGTGTTCCTGGACAGATGGATGGGAACATAAACTTAGTAACCATGGGTCGGTCTACTCTAGAAAATGATTCATGCACTGGTCAGGTCTATTCTAGAAAATATTGGTTAGATAAAGGAACTTCTAGTATCTTTTCAGATTCTATGGGAAGGAACATTTGATGAAATGTCTATGTAAATTATTCTGTTGGCTTATCTGAATTATGAAAAAATAGTTGCATAGCATGTATACAAAGATCTCAAGCTCTGGATTCAAGATATTACCTAAGTCATGTTCTCTCTCAACTCTTATAGCTAAGAACTGTGGAAAATCTCCAGCTTTACTAAGTTCAATTTCCTTTTATATATATATAATAAAATTCCCTATTAAATTTTAGAAGGCAATCTATTCAGATTGCGCAATATACTTATTAACTGCATAAATTTGTACAATTAACCTCCATGTACCTCTGTGTGTTGTGAAATGTGGAAGATAATAGTATCTTCCTCAAAAAAACTTTTTGAAGATTAATTTAGCACAGTGCCTGCTACAGAATAAACCTTTACTTGGTTTTAATTATTGTTGATGTTATAATCTTAGAAACAACTCATTTTTTTTTTACTTTTCATCCAGGAGTTTTTGTATTTTGTACATTTTATCACTGCTTAGATATAAATTGAAAATTTAGAAATGATTAAAATTCATGCCTTAAACCAAGAAACCACCATCTCAACCAGGGACTGTATGCTTAAGAAACTAGAAGTAATGTTTTGTGTCAAAGTGGACAGGAAAGAGCTTGTTTCTATAATTTAAAGTATCTTATTTTTAAAAAGTGATTGAAAATGTTCTGAACACATGCCTTATACATTTAAAAATACTTAACCACATTAAAAAACACTTCAAGAAAGGTTACCAAGAAGACTGTCCAGGTTTTATCAAATATTTATTCCAAAGTCAAGATAAAGAAGTAGACTCTCCTTTAAGTACCCAGGATAGCATCTAATATTAGTTCTCACGGCAGAGCAGGATGAAGCATATGGAGCGTGTGTGTGTGTGTGTGTGTGTGTGTGTGTGTGTGTGGTACTTGGGGGCTGAACCCAGGGCTTTGCCCATTCTTTGCAAGTGCTCTACCACTGGGCTTCATCCCCAGCCCACTTTTTATTTTTTATCTTGAGACAGAGTCTCACTAAGTTATGTGGGCTGCTTCTGGCCTTGAATCTGAGATCCTCCTGTTTCCACCTCCCAAATTGCTGAGATTATATGTATGCGCCACCACACCCAGCCAAGTATGTGAATTTTTAAAAAAATATATAACTTTCTGTATCAATCCTTATTTACAGTACTCTGTATCTGTTACTCTTTCACATCCACACATGAATACACACATGCACATAGATAGACACACACAGAGGAAAGAAGATAAAGCAAAGAACCTTAGGTCAGCTGTTAGCTTCCCAAAGAACTATGTATGACAATGTGGAGACACCAGCAGGAAGCATCTCAGTCCATTCTACAACATTCCCCAGCCTCCAGAAAGGGTGACTCAGGTCTCATCTACTTCTGGGGAGTTGCCATTTATTGCACTCTTTTGTGTGCTGTGCACAGTCATAATTGCTTCACATAAAAGCTATCATTTAATGCTTATAATGACCACATGTGGTCAGTATTGCTCTCATTTTACAGATGATGAAACATGGAGAATTTAGGTGCTTTGATGATTGTCCCCCAGAGCTAGGATACAAACAAAAATCTGTCTGAATGCAAAGCTGCTGCTACTGGTCACTGCCCTGGCTACATGGCACCAGGTGGTGCAGAGATGGTGCCTTGCTTTCCTGCTCACACAGGTGCAGTAAGGAAAGTGGTCAGGTTGGTCCTCGTTGAGGTCTGACTAGAAATGCCACCACAGGCTCATGTGCCTAAAGGCTTGGTCCCTAGCTCGTAGCTCTATTTTGGGAGGTTGTGGAAATCTTAGGAGCTGGGACTTAGGTGACAGGAGCTGGTCACTGGGGGAAGGGTGCTTGGCAGTATATTATCCCTGGCTGAGTCCTGGCTGGCTGTGATATGAACCAAGCTCTTCCATCATGGGAAGCCACCATGTTGGATTGAACCCTCAAAAACTGAGAGCCAGAATTAATGTTTCCTTTCTGTAAGTCACTTTCTCAGGTATTTGGCCACAATGACAAAAAGATAATATAGTCCCTGACACACACAGACTCCTGGTTCCACTTCCCTCTCTCTCCCCAGCCTCTTCCAGAACCAGACTGAAAGCTCACTCAAATGAAAGTGTCAATGACTAGGAGCCACCTAGTCACCCTCTCATGGAGCTGGAGCTCAAAATTAGTGGCTCTTCTTCAGAAATCTCATCCACCAAGGGCAGGAGGGGCATCTCACACTGGTAATGCCAAAGGCTGGTTCTTCCTACCAGTGCATGGAACTTGCTGTTACATCACCAGTGTTGCAGGACCTTCTCAATGGCAGCGATAACAAATGTGTAACTAGTGTCATCGAGTGCTGAATGACTCACTGAGGCTGCACACACTGCCATTCTGAGGGTAGAAGGCAGAGCCCATCTTTGCTAAGGGGAGGAAAGCAGCTCCTAGAGGGGAACAGCAGCAGAAGGTTCTCTGCCAACTCCTTGGAGTCACCGAGTAACTTCAGCTACAGTGCGGCTCAGGCTGTGGGGAGGACAGCAAGAGAACATGATTCTATAGATGAAATGGATGAGGCATGTTTGACTTAGCCGTGAGCCCTCTATCATCAGACCTGGCACATGCTCTTTATTGATGGATGGGTCTGATGATGTTTCCTTGGGTAAGGTTGACCTAAATTGAGACAAGATTCCACTGAATTGCTGGGATCACACCTCTAGAGTGGATTATGTTAGATATAGAAGAGGATGAAAAGTCTTTTATGTATTCAGTGAACACTGATTAAGTATTTATTATGTGCTAGACATTGTTTGAGGTGCTGGGGATACAACGGTGAATGATATCAGAAAGGAACCTACTTTCATGGTGCTGAAATTCCAGCAAGGGCAGATAGAAATAAACAAAAACGCAAGTAAACATTGTACTCAAAAAAGGTTAGAACTCTGGAGAAAATTTAGCCCAGATAGAGAGGTACAGTGGGAGTTGGAAGTATAGACACTGAGATGGGCATGTCCGTGGTATACTCTATGAAGGAAAACTTGAAGGGACAGGGGGCCCGGGAGTGGGGGGATGGGAAAGAGAGTGGGCACCATTGGTGTGCATGCAGGGGCAATGCATGCATATTGTGACAGATCTTGGGGGGCCTAGTGACAATGATGGCTTTCACCTAGTGAGATGGGAAACTAGTGGAGGGTTCTGAGCAGGGAACACGTATCAGGACACATGGCCACACTTCCAGAGCTCCTTATGGGTGCCATGAATGTCGAGCTTGCCTTCCCAACCGACTTGTTAGCATTGGCTTTCCCAACTCTTTCTTTTGCTGGAGAGCTTCCATTTGCATACATTTCTCTCAAGTCATAGCATCTCCAGAATCAATGCTCATCTGTCTAGTATAGTCTGACACTATTTTACAAACAACTCTTCAAGACACGGACTGTCCTTCAAAATGCCTTGTTCCACACAACAGAGTATGCATTTAGAGAAGGAACAAGGGGCCATTTCTGTTGAAGCAAATGTGTTTCTTGCAGCCAACATCATAGCCCTATAACAGTAATATTTCTATTTCAGCAAGTATGTCTATTATGTTAGCAACAACCCTTTAAAACCCAAAGTTATCACATGATCCCCTTACTGTAGGCAGGATAAGTAAGAATTCAACAAATGAAAGATTTCTGGAAATTATATCTCATTTGAGTTTTAAAAAGTTCTTTTAAATCTGCTACTGATAAACAAGATTTAGAATATCAAAATTGCTTAAAAATTTGTTATAAGAAACCACTTAAAGACAAGAAATCATTATTGGGGTGTACTGAGTTCTTTGAATATGATATTTCACATTAACATGGATGTTGGATATGAAAATGTATATTCACAACCGCTTCTTATTTAAGTTTTCATTTCAGACCCATATTAGTTATACAACTTTGAATATCATACTTTGTAAGCATATGGTTTCAAATTGCTGATTTAAAGGTCTTCTTGACCTCTGTACAAAATTTTAACATTTTTTCCTGCTTTGTTGGCCTGGGGGTAATAGTGGAATCAAACATGGGCCAAATAAATTAAA
This sequence comes from Pedetes capensis, assembly GCA_007922755.1. Taxonomy (NCBI): domain Eukaryota; kingdom Metazoa; phylum Chordata; class Mammalia; order Rodentia; family Pedetidae; genus Pedetes; species Pedetes capensis. The sequence goes on along the minus strand of VMDO01014240.1, from coordinate 8,086 downwards.
ATTTCTTTCCTAAGAAAGAAGCAGTTTAATGAAGAAAATACCCACTGAAATTCCTAGTTCAACAAGCCTTTTTCTCAATACAGTTAAATGTCAACAAAAGTGCTACTACTTAATTATCTGAGTATCCTGAGTCATAATAATAATGCATATATCATTTGACTTAGGAGTGTTTTACTCTCACTTACATTAGTTGTTTTTAGAACAATGCTTGCTCAGCTGTTGGACAGATAATTTCCCTCATGACTTTCTCTTCTATGATAACTGACTAGTTTGATATTCTTTGACATTATATAAGAAAGTTTGACTTTTCAAAGACAGAGGCAAAGCAAATCTGTGACCTTCCCTCTCCTGGTACCTCCCCTCAAACAGCAGTTCTCAACTCTGATACATGGTGTGATTTCCTGGAGAAGCTCTGAAAAATACAGAGAGAAAAGATGCCTAGTTTCAACCTGAAGCAACACTGGCTTAATTGGTCCTGGGTGGGTTTGAGCATTGAAAGAAATGTGCATTTTAGATTGAGAGCTAGAGTTCAAAAAGGAGGGCTAATACTTTCTTTCTCTCTTTCCTCTCTTTCTTCTTTCTTTCTTTTTATTCTATTCTTTCTTTCTTTCTCCTCTTGTTTTTTTTCCTTTCTCCTAATCCTTCTTCTTTCCTTATTTCTTTTCTAAAGTGCCTTGTCTATTTGAGGTATTTCTATTTTTAATTAAAATAGGCAAAGAAAATTCCAGATAAATGATACTATAACTTTAGGAGATACAAATATGCTACAAATTAAATAAAAATCCCACTGCTCACACCAGCTGTGGTGGTGTCCCTAACCCTAGCACTCAGGAGGCTGAGGCTGAAGCAAAGAATTGGGAGTGTGAGGCCAACCTGGGCTACACACTGAGATCCTATCTAAAAAAATGGAAAGAAAAGAAAACCATATTGCTTAGATTAGTGGTTCCTGATTAATTTAGATTTTCAAATTTGTTTTGCAACCACCGATACACATAGGTATAAATTCAGTGCAGACAATAAAGACATCTTACTTTAGCCTCAGAGGTATTGATTATAATGGTCTTTGACTTTCTATAGTGTTTACTGATTAATTTGTTACTGATTAATTTATTCTTACTTAGCATCTCTTATGTAGCTGAGACTTGAGTAACTTGCCAGGTGGAAGTAGGTAAGCCCTGTGTGTAGGCATTTACATGACGGCTACATGGTCTCCTGGCTGGAGATGATGCAATAAGGTTTGACCTATATCTATAATTCATATTCAGTTATTCAGACAGCTGGATGGAAATCAAGTCATCAAGAGTCACTGAAGCTTCCTGAATGCTAAAAAATTCCCTCATGAAGAATTTCAGTGTCTGGTACAAACAGGGTGATTCAGCAATAAGACTAGTGGGTCAGAGAGAAATGGTTTTGCCAGCATGGCGCCTGGTACCTGGGAGGGTCTGGAGCCAGCTCTGCTGGCTGTGTGACATAGAAGAGAGATGTGTGGAAAGAGAAGGAGTATCACAATTCAGTTGGAATTACTTTGGGATCTACACCTGTGACGATATGTAGCTCAAAGTGACATTGGCCAGTGGAATGACAGAACAACCTGGAGTGGCAGCCAGTACGGAGCAGATGTTCCTACTGGTTCAGGAGAGGACTTATTTAGGACTTCCAAATACCTAGGCTGCAGACAAGGACTAGGAGTCACTCTGCACAAGGCTGGAATTTTGTGGTGAGAAGTGGGAGTGGGGAGGTTGTGGCCTGTGAGGTTCTGGTTTTGATATTATGTGACCTCATTTGTACTGAGGGACTGAAAAGATTGGATATTTCGGCACACTGGGTTTAATGCCATCCTTTTAATTCCCTAGTCACCAGATCTCATCCCCTCTGCCTTTATTCCTCCAAAGGCCCTCTTCTCTTGTCACTCTTCAGCCTCTCCTGCATGAACTTAATACAGAGATATCCTGGGAGAGGCAAACAGGACATACAGCGGCTGGCCACTTTGAAGACCAACTGTCTCCACCGGCAGTTGGTCAGACTAGTCACAGCCATAGAAAGATCACCCCTCGAGGCAACTCTCTCTCACTGCATTGGCAGACCCTTAGAGTCCTCCCTTCATCTGTCTTGTCTATTTGAACATATATTCCACAAATCCTCAAAATGTAAACTATATTCAGAAAATAAAGAAAACCAAGTTAGGTGGGGAATAAGATTTTGTGGTACCTAGCATTGTATGATTTGTTAATCCTTGAAATAATTAATTTTTTAAAAGTAGCTACCGAATCCCTTGGTTCCTCACTGCATTTCACTATTCCAATTTGCAATATTTTTGCCTAGCCTATGTGCCAAGGAGAGCTAGCTACAAAGTAAGGACCTCATTTTGATATAGTTAAAACTTTGCTTCAGAGTATGTCTTGACTGCTTATAAAATAATGGAGCATTGCACACCTTTTATATACTCTTATCTGTATACTTGCTGAAATTCAAATTCTAGAGGTTCACCATGGATGCAAATGGGTCCAGCACTGATCTAGGATCAGGAAGTCACATCCCTAAGTGGGGTTCTCACATGTGAATGAATTTAGAGAAGCCACTAGATTTCTCTTACAAATATAAAAAGTGAAAAATGATTTGACTGGAAACATCTTTTAAGATTCATACTACCTCAGAAATCCTGAGCCTACACTTGAGTATTTACATAGTTTAAATAAATTAAGCTCATTTTGCCACAAGAGCCAGGGTCGTATGCAGCAAGGAAGAAAAGGAAAGGACCAAGTCTCAACGGGAAAGAGGTTGGTCTCAAGGAGACGGCCATTTTCTAAAAGACCTGCCTCATTGTAAAAACAGATTTACTAAAAAATGAGCCCTGAACAAGACCAGAGATCCAATCTCACGCCAAAGGGACTGTGTTTAATGCAGTGGTGCCAAAGGCAGTCTCTTACCCTGCAGTGCCAAAGGAAACAAGAAGGCAATCCACAAGTCTCCTGACGTGATACACTCCATCTGCCACCCTCTCACATGTGTCTCCAAGACTAAACTTATCTCTGGTGGCTCCATTTCAGTTAAGTACTTTTAGACCTTAGTCCAAACCCCTTCTCATAGGATTTGGCTAAAAATATTGATAACCATAAATTTCCATGTATTTATTTCCAATCTGTGAGGACTTTAAAAAACTATTATGGAAACCAAGTATAATCTTAGGGAACAGACTGTGTATTTAATTTATACAGCGAAACCTGGGCTGCAGCATTAATACTGCGACAATACTGAATAACTTAGCTGAATTGTATCACGCTCTCTGGGCTGTAAATCTTTTACTTCTGTGTTTTGGGCTAAATCATCAATTTAGCTGTGCAAAATAGCTTTTGTTTTGCTTTTATATTCTCCTGTCCCTTTGACATCTCTTCCATTTTTAAAATTTGATCTCCTGTTCCTAGATACACATGTAAGTGGAAGAGTTGTCCCAGGTAAAAATGATGACAATTTAGTGGTGTGAAGCAGATGTACCATGGATGAAAGTGGTATGACATGGTTGACATTGCCCTGCACAGGATGCTATAAAATGTTAGTGCTTACACTATAACAAAGTAGACGGTGACATATCTCTGCTTGGCTATTTATTTATCCACTGGAATATCTCATAAGTTCCAGTATTATGTTTAGACAAGTACAAGTAAAAGAAGAGATGTAGATCATCTAATCTGATGGTGGTCTGTGCACGCGTCTCTGTTTATGGGGATGTTTTCATCTGCTAGTGGGACTGACGAAAATAAGGTTCATGTAAGGAATTCAGCAAATGGTTAAATTTATTCACTTCCAAGAACCATCACTTACTCTTTGCTTATATTTTCAACATTTTTTATGTTAAAATGTATTTTCTGTCATGAAATGATAGTAGTAGTAGGCAATAGTTATTTTGACATTTAATGTCTTTATATAGAAAAATGAAATATAGCAAATCCATGTCAGCTTTCCTATTACAAAACATAAATACAACCAGGTGTGGTGGCACATGCCTGTAATCCCAGAGACTCAGGAGGCAGAAGCAGGAGGATCACAAGTTTGAGGCCAGAGGCAAACTATGTAACTTAGTGAGACCCTGTCTCAAGATAAAAACATAAAAACAGGTTGGGAATGCAGCCTAGTACTGAAGTACTTGAAAAGTATGGCAAGGCCCTGGGTTCAACCTCCAAGTACTGCAAAAAACAAACAAAAACCAAAAAACCTACAGAAATACAAAAGTGTGGGAAACACTTATCTGGTCTGATCATCTATTTTGTTGTATATTTAGGAAAACTGAGGCAGAATGGTAAACTGCTTACATGGGCCCAGCTAGTCAGTGAAGCCACATGACCTTAGGTAAATTCAGATTCTCAAAATACACGAAGGACAATACATGATGTACAAACAAATTCAAAAAGTTTTCCAGAAACTGTTATACTGCTGTCTGTAAATTTCCCTTATTTGCAAACTTTTTGGGCACACAAGTCTTCTAAGTTGACATTTACACAATGTAATTTCTCTCTTAAAAAAACAAAAACCAAAAAACAAGCAAAATGATACCAAAAGATTCATCTCTTTAATAGACTCTGTCCTTGGAGAGGTGAGTATGGAATATGGAAGAAAGGCTTGTTGGTCAGCTGGTTAATTTTTAGAGAGAGGGTCTCTCTGTATAGCACAGGTTGGCCTCAAACTCTTGATCCTCCCCCCTTAGCCTCCCAAGTGTTGGGATTACAGGTGAGAGCCACCACACCCAGCTGGGTTCTATATTTTTGTCCATGTGAAACAAGGAGAGACTCTTTGTACGCTGTGAGAGGAATAGTAGGAATACTAACAAATATCCTGATTAAAAAGATTCCAAACCATTTTGACACTGGAATAAAAGTTAAGTTCCTAAATCTGAGATTTCAAGTCATCTTTAAATGGCTCGGCCAATTGAATCAAACCCTCAGGGAAGAGCCTTCACTTCCTTCCTTTTATCTGTTATGCTGAGCATGCCCAGAGTGCTCAATAAATAATGCTGTAAGGAGTACAGAGTGGAGGAGTGGGTGTGGCATATCATGCTTTTGATTGTTCCTCTGGAAAAGAATGAATTCCATGCAGAGTGGCAAAAAAAAAAAAAAAAAAAAAAATGCAGGCAGCAACAGCAGCAACCACAACAAAACATACCAGGAAACTCAAGTGTGGCTCCCAGTCTCACTCTTCACTGCAAAGCCAATTATGCACTTGCTTTCAGTTCTGAAGTTTAGCAATTCAAAGTCAGTTACTACATAGCTAATAAATAGATGTCCCAGAGAACACACTGATATTTCCTGTTTCCTTCCTGATATAATATTCCCCCAGGTGAAAATACTGTCTATTAGTATTGATATTGTGTTACCCAGGTAGGAAACTTGAAATGTAAGGAAATAGGATTCTATTAATTATTTATTATTAGTAAAGTTAATGAATCAGAGAAGCAGCTTGTACAGTTTTCTGTTTTATCACTAAGGTACTCAAAACCTAACCTTTCCTTTGTTCTTCTTGCAGGAAGATATGCTTATGGATATTACACAGCTCAGCAAATTGTATATCTTCTTCTTATCTACCTGTCTACCTCCTCAGACAGGGCAGGGATTCTGTCTTCCTCATTTTATTATTGTCCAAAACCTAACCCAAGCCCCTGATAATCCATCAACTATTGAACACATATTTCAATGCCTACAAAGTGTTAGGGAGTGTGCTGGGTATTGGGAACTGCAGAGTAAAGGTTGTCTGAGGAGGAAGAGAGAGAGTTCTGGAAGATTAAAGTGATGAGTGAGAGGAGATGAGCTAGGGGAAGCCAGGTGGCGGTGGATCTGTCTGACCAACTTCCTAAAGGAAGTGATGTTTAAGGGGAAATCTGACTGATGAATAAGTTTCCACAAGTTCTCTTTTTCTTTGTCTTTTTAGGTTCTTAGAAAAGCTGGTAGGGTTTGTGGCTGGGAATATACAATTTAATGTGTCATCTGCTACAATGGTTAATGCTAAAAATGTTCCTAGTTTTACTAATTTGTGTTCAGGTAGCACCTCTCATGGCGATCATATGCTAATTTGCCTGAGCTAGTTGGCTTTGCTATACAGTTTTCTTATGCTTCCCAAAACTTGAATATTGATGTAAACTTTGACTGGCTCTGTTCTGTGGGGGCCATGTCTCTACATTTAAAATCAGTTCACTAATACACTCTCCATTTTCCTACCTCATGCAATGCTTAGGAGGAAGAAACCCTTAATTTTAAAAGAATCACAACTGAAAGTTCCTTCTGATTCTATTGTGAGATGTGTGCCCCTTCCAGTCATTTGAAATACCCTTCGGGCTGTGTCTCAAGTTCAGAGTGAAGGAAGTGTGTGTGAGATCTTGAGGTGTGAATGGTACTGTTTTGTAAGGTACGCATGAGCGGGGACGCCGGTCACAGACAGACTAATCAGCTTCTCCCTTATTCTGTTTACTATTTTCTCTCTGTGAAAATTTACACAGATTCCATGCATTCTGCACCATGAGCAAAGTCGCAGGGCCGCTTCTCATTAGTTCATGCCACCTGCGCACACGCATGCGCACACGCCCATACGTGCACACCCCTTCAGAACTGTGGGCTTCTCTTCTCACAGCTGCTCCCTCCCATCCCCCAGGATGGGCTGTGGTCTCCAGGGAACCCTTGACATCTGTGTTTGGCAGGGAACTGCATTCCCATGGAGGTCAGGGCTGCCTCGTACCCTTGAACAGTCTGGTGAGGTTCTCACACTTGTGCCTCTACCATCCCTGGAGGGTGAGCAGTTGAGGTGATGGAGAGGGGTCCCTACATCCCCGACCAGCCAGACACACAGGCAGGCAGGGACCTCCTGCCTCTGAGTATGGGGAAATGAGAGCTGTGTGACTCTTCCTAGCCTATGCCTCAATGATCTGTTCACTCTACATAAATGACTCCCAGCAGCACTTTGCATATCAAAACTGTCCAAGTGGGACCTGACCTTTGGGCCTTGGAATCTATGTTAAATTCATATCTATTTAGATCTGACCCTATTTCAAGTGCTCAGAAAAATGTGAAAGAATTTCACTACAGTAAAACTGGACCCTCATCCTGCTTATAAGACTAAGCCTGCCTTTACAGAAGCAAATAGTTTTGGGGCTGTCTTGACATGTGCAAAGACAGCCTCTTCCTGCCTCCTAAGGCTGATGTGAAATCCAGGGTCCAGCCTAGGGAGGCCTCTGGGCGGAGTTGCCTTTGTGCTAAGTCCTTTCCTGACTGGTGCTCCCTTTATAGACTGGAACTAGAACTTATGGCCTCAAGTTCCTTTATGCAACAAGTGAAATAAACAGAATTTAGTCTCTAATACTGGTGTGGACAGTCAGGGTCAGGCATTCAAGTAATGCCCAGCTGTAAATGTGTAGGCCATGAAGGAGCACTGGAGATGAAGTGTTCTCTGCTCCTTCATTCACCAGCATGGTTCTGGCTCATCCCCCTTGACCTCTTACTAGGGTCTGTACATTTGCTCCCTCTTCCATGAAAGTCTGGCTGAAAATGGCTCATCTCCCCCTGTAGAGAGCTGGAGCCCAGCTAGGGTGTACCCCCTTCTGTGGTTTCCATAGCAAAGGGCTTGGTGTACATCTGGCACCCACATTTTTCTCTTATTATGTAATTCTCCATTTCATTAAATAGATTGTTCCTGATTCCACCATTGTGCCTGGCTCAATGTACACTGAATAAATCCTTAAAAGAACACTGTAATGTTCTAGAAATCACAGTTAGTTCTCTAATAGCTCAATGGCCAGATGAGTTATATAGACTGTGAATAGGCTAGCTGGTTGTTGTTGTTGTTGTTAGGTGCCATGAAGTCGAGTCCGACTCATAGCGACCCTATGTACAGCAGATCGAAACACTTGCTGATTCTGTGCCAGGCAAACAATCTTATTTATGTTTAAGCCCATTGTTGCAGACACTGTGTCAATCCATCTGGTGGAGGGTTTTCCTCTTTTGCATTGACCTGCCACTCTTCCAAACATGATGTCCTTCTCCAGGGATTGTTCTCTCCTGACTACATGTCCGAAATATGTAAGACGCAGTCTGGCCATTTTTGCTTCCAA